>WOGR01004560.1:0-14605 GCA_015342045.1 Leptinotarsa lineolata | reverse complement strand
AAGAATAGATTTACAATAGACGCAGCGGAGAAGATAATACAAAACGTTATCGAACATGTGGAGAGTGGTGAACTTACCCCACTAACATTATGGGATTTGATAAAAAACTTCGACTGTGTCAACCACAATATCCTTATCAGTAAACTTGAAATTTATGGAATAAGAGGTACAGCCTTAAACTGATTTAATTCAAGAAGGAAAGAAGCCCTCTACAGGGGATGATCTGGAGAGAGAAAGTAGTTTACCATGGCATACCTCGGGGGCCAATCCTTGGACCTATCCTTTTTGTAATATATGTGAATTATATTTTTTAAAGCTCACTACCTAGCACATTCATCTATTTTTCAGATGATACAGCAATGATTCACTGTAACTTCGACATGAGTAAACTTCTCGACAAGACTAATAAAATTGAAGGAACGGCTGTAAACTGGTTTACTCCCAATAATTCGAAATTAAGTAGGGACAGAACTCAATAAATAATCATCTCTTCGAATAATAAGTTAATCACACAGAAGCACGTAAAATTATTAGGTATAATTATTGATGTCTCACTTTAATGGGAAATTCATATTCACTTTCTTTGCAAAAAACTCTCAACTCAGCTCTACCTTCTCAGCCAGCTAAAAAGATTTATAAGTATCAGTATATTGCTAACTACATATTCCTCACTACAAACTCTCAACTCAGCTCTACCTTCTCAGCCAGTTAAAAAGATTTATAAGTATCAGTATATTGCTAACTACATATTCCTCACTATTTCACTCCCATTTAATGTATGGAACTCTCTTATGGAGAAAATCCTCTCATCCTCAAAAAAAAAACTTCCGTATGCCAACCTCTTTTCTTCTTTTACAAAATTTTGCCCTTGCCTTGTATATTTATTTCAAACACTCTGCTAGAGATCCACAAATAGAAAATTATATTCTCCACTCAATCAGACTATCACAATTATTTTACTAATAGAAATGCAGATGGACTTAGACAAACGTTGAATGAACTAGAAATGTCTATACGAAATTCACTGGACCTCAAGTTGTATAACCATTTACTAACTTAGCAGTAAAGTTTTATCTCGAATGATCATTAATAATTGTATATTATCTTTTAATTTTGTACTCAGTACTAGCGATCATCTGCACTGCTTTTGATATGTCATAAATGTATTGAATGCATAACATGATTAAATAAATTCCGTCTGTCTATCACTATTCCGTCATTTTGAATCAATATGTTTCATCACACCAACATTTTTTGGCAAGCATCAACAGTCAGACTGAATTATTGAATATCCAACTGAAGCTACACAATCATAAAATTCTGAAATGTTTGTGTGCCTTCATTTTCAAATCTGAAACGTATTGATGCCAATTTAGCAGACGTACTCCAAATACCGAAATTCGGTACATCTGAGAACTTCATTATATATTTATAGAAATCATACGAGAGCATTTCTACATTCTCATTCGAAATAATTTGTCTTTTCACTAGATGCAGACATTGAACAAATTTAGGTAAGAATGATAATCTCTGTCCAATTTTTGATGTCGTTTTTGTTTGAGGAGATTTGAATAGTATTATGCAGAAAATCAGTATAACCATTTACAATGAAATGTTTGAAAGTATCGGCTTTTAACAACTTCCCCTACGATAATAACCAATTAATTAATTTAAAGATCATATATTCTGCCCAAATAATGACAATATGAAAAAAACATGTGCGTCTTGGGACGCCCGACAAATCATATTGAATGAGTTGAACAAGTTGAACTGTAATAAAAGAATATTACGTGCTTGCTGGTTAGATTTATATAATACTGTCAACAGTATATGTCTAACGCCAACTGAACACTGAGCATGTGTCCAACGAGAGAGGAAGAGAAGCCAGATAAACTGGCGCCGTTACGCGTTAGGTGACAAATCTATATAAGAGATGTTTCAGTTGGTTTCCGGGTTTTGCCGTGGTCTTCTTTGGTTACAATCTCCAAACGTTTCAACTGCAACTGCGATTCAGTTTCACGGCAGAAGCCGGCCGTCATTTTTTGAATGAATATCAGCGATAAATTTAGTTTCTTGAATGAAAACATCTCGCCTATTTTTAATGCCCATGTATCCCTGAGGCGAATACGAATAGTAAAACAAAATTCAAAACTTTCCGATAAATTTTTATACAGGGCTATTCGAATTCGTTTCTGTACATGGGTATCTCGTAAAGAGAGAGTGTCGGCAAAGTTGCTTATTTCAGAGACCTAATCAATCATGTAAAAAAAATCGAATATAGCTCTTTTGGTTCAGGATATTGTATACAGGAAAAATCAAAAATCCCAAATTATTTTTTGCTTGTATCTTCTTTATTCGCAGACATATTGAAAATCTGCCATTGGCACTTGATGTGGGCTATCAGAATATATCCAATAATCTTCTATACAGGGTATCATCTGACTTGGGCAACCCCCATCTTTGAATTTTTGAATATGGACCTGTATTTTTTGTTGTGGTTTTTGGATCGTCGACGTTTACTTCATACTGAGCAATTGAATTTAATTATATATTTCGAGATGTTTCGATAATATTTTACTATGATTGGGTGAATTATTCCCTTTCAAATTACGGCCCTGTAAATTGGTTAACTGAGTTGAATAAAAACACATTAGCAACTTTTACGTCTCTCTATGTACCGTAGAGTTTCTCGACAGTTGTTTTTTCATTTTTAGGTACTTATTCATATTTTTTCACATTTCCATTGCTCTGAGCGTTTTCTACAATGAACTTCGAATAGCTATAATTGTAATGAAAATTTAAATGAAGTAATTCATATACACAAAAAAATTTATAGCGCAATAAATGTTCAAATTGGTATGCTTCCATTTCTAGACACTTTTAAACTCGTTTTTCATATTATTTACTGCCCTCAATACACTCCTTTGCTGTATTGTTGCGGAAGCATTTAAAATCCTCAATCTCAAGCCTTCCACATTTTCTGTCTCTCTGCCAACGTAAATCTTATTTTTTAATGTCCCCTATAGAAAATAGTCCAAAGTAGTAAGATCTGGTGATCTTGCAGGCCACTTTATTGGCCCATTATTTTCCATTCCTTTTTCTGCTTCTCAAAACACATATGATATATTTTTGTTGTAGATATGTTTCATATAATCATAAAAGGTTTTGCTATTCGAAGATCATTGTAGGAAACGCTCAGAGCAATGGAAATGTGAAAAAATATTAATAGGTGCCTAAAAATGAAAAATAACTGTCGAAAAACTCTACGGTACATAGGAAGACGTGAAAGTTGCTATTGTGTTTTTATTTTAATCAGTCAACCAATTTCCAGGGTCGTAATTTAAAAGGGGATAATTCATCCAATTATAATAAAATATTACCGAAACGTTCCAAAATATAGAATTGAATTTAAAATCTCAGTTTGAAGTGGACGTCGACGATTCAAAAACCACAACAAAATATAAAGGTCCTTATTTAAAAATTCAAAGATGGGGGTGGCCCAAGTCAGATGACACCCTGTATAAAAGATTCATGGATATATCCTGATAGCCCAAATAAAGTGCCAATAGCAAAATGTGGACAGATTTTCAATACGTCTGCGAATAAAGAAGATACAGGCAAAAAAATAGTTTGGGATTTTTTGTTGTTCTTGTATATCTCCAGAACCAAAAGAGCTATACTCGATTTTCTTACATCATTGAATAGGAATCTAAAATACGCAACCTTGCCACAATTCAACTGACACTCTGTTTCTTATCATTTACGAGATACTCATGTACAGAAACGAATTTAAATAGCCCTGTATATGGGCTGAATCAATATTTTCTCTATAAAAAATCGGTGTGACCTAGGTACAATTTTCATCGTATCTGTAGAGGAGAAACTCTTTTTTCATGAACACACATTGTACATTTTTGCATTCGAAACAGCTTTTCCGTACTGCTTTAAATACGTCCTAGTTCAATCAATACCAAAATAAATGCAGTCAAAGAGATGAAAAATATTGTTATCAAATCAATGCGAACATTTAAGGCTCTAAATCACATTTTGCTATCAACAAAACTAAAGCATATTGGTCTGATACTTGAAGTAGCATCTTTCTTCCAAAGTTATCTCTCTCATTGTGAAAATGACCGAAAATTTTTCATATCCTCATCAAATATCTAGTGGTGTCCCTCAAAGATATATATTTGGACCATTACTATTTTCCCTTGAAAAAATAATTTTTATGCTAATAATACTCAGTTGGATTATTATTACCCTCCTCAACAAGTTGGCATTTGAGAACATTATTGCATTGGAGAACATTGACAAAGATATTTCTAGCCTAATTAGTAAACATCAAAGTCACTATCTAAATGTTGATGCAAATAAAACATCTATTACAGTTAACGGTTTTGAAATCCATACAAATATTTTGAAAGATGATAGGTTCAAGTAGGTGATGTCTCAAAAGAATACTTGAAATCTTGGGCTGATTATGGATCATGAATCGCGATTCAAGGCTCACATTCGCCAGATCAGACGACTATGTTTCATGAATCTGAAAATTTTTCGAATTATCAGTATCATTTTGTTACAGCTATTGCGATTGAATTTATGGGCCTTGTGTCGATACTGGTGATATACCTTCGTCCCGTAAAAGTGATGAAAAATTCATGATTCATTTATGGAATCGGAAAATATCGTTTTCTTTCCATAAATTGAATGAAAAAAAGGCCACTGAGCCACTCTATTTCAAAGACTCGTAATTATTAGCACACACTCCCCGTTATTCAAAGAAACGAATTCCATTTTGTGTAAGTATGAAAGATGTAAATATTTAGATTTATAGAAATCACCACACGCCTTATCCACAAAACAACAGATCATAGACCACACTTTCTGGGTGCCATATACATATAAGTATATAGAAATAGTATATACAGGGTGTTCATTAAACATCAAAAATCATCAATGGACAAAATACCCTTAGAATAGTCGAAGGAATAGTCCCTTGAATTTTTGCCGTATGTGTAATGAACAAACACCCTGTATATATGAATTCTGGAATTATTAATTCTCAACTAAATATTTTCAAAATCTGTTAGAGATCTGAAATCAGAGGATATGCCAGCACATATTTTTAATAGGTCTCTATTGAAAAAGGGAGTTGAGAAATATTTAAAGTTGGAGTGGTGTGTTCCACTCAACGTCTCGTTCACGTGTATTATTTATGCAATAAGATAGATTGTTAATTGTCTTCGTGAATTTATCGAAATACTATATGGGCAGAAAAGTGAAGGGCCTAACACATAGCACTAATCTTATTATATTCACCGCTTTTTCAGTTAGTACTAACCTTCAAATAAAGCTATTGAAATTTCATGATATTCCATTCATAAGTTTGTGAGTTATTGTGCTAAGAGTGACAACAATTTTGTTATTTTCAAAACGATGGATCAAAAACATTTTAGTGTTTTAATTTCACACTGCTTCTTGATGAGAAAAAATACCGTTCAAGCGAAGCAATGACTTGGAAAGTGTTATAAGGACTCCGATTCACCAGAAACAATAACTAAATGTTGGTTTGCTGATTCCAAACGTAGAGATCTCGATGATGCAGAACGCAGTGGACTTCCAGATGAGCAAGAAAACAAAATAATTATTCGTTTTGAATAATCGAAAAGTAAAGTTGCGTGAGTTACCTGACATTGTAGAGATATCAAAAGAAAGTGTTCCCTTTGTATTGTATGAGCATTTGACTATGTTCAAAGTGGGTGCCACACAAGCTCACTGTTGACCAAAAACAAGAACGTCTTGATGATTCTGAGCAGTGTTTGACCATGTGCAAACATAAAAAACCGAAATTTTCGCGTCGATATGTGACAATGGTTGAAACATGGATCTATCACTTCACTCTGGCATCAAAACGATCGTTATCTGAGTGGAGAGCAACTGGTGATCCTTGTCCAAATCGCTCGAAAGCACAACAATCGGCTGGAAAAGTTATCACCTCAGTATTTTGGGATGTACGTGGTGTAATATTCATCGACTATCTTGAAAACGGAAATATCATTAACGCTGATACAAATAAACGGAAAATTGTGTTCGAATCTTCTTTAATCTTTATCAGATGGCGTTGATTCTTAAATGAAAATTAATTGCTTCTCCTTTCATAAAAGCTAGTCCTAAATGAAAGAGAAGAGAAATTGTCATAGATCCAAAATCTCATTGGATACAGAGCCACCCTGTATGGAAGCTGTGAGCGAAAACATTTTCATTTTTCAGCATAAATCCAATCACCATTGCATACATTCTCGATGTACGCAATCGATATTAGCCCGTCAGTTTGAAACACGCAGGGCAAATGCACATTTCTGATGCACTCGCACTGCACCAGACCGAGATAAAACAAAAATCATCCATTGAGCTCGAATTGTCATTCGGTTAGAATCATGTCATCTCTTTTCCCCTCATGATTCTGATCATTCTTCTCTCTCTGATGAGGATAACGGGTGGAAGCCATTATTGTCTTTGGTGGAAGCTTTCGGTACAAAGTTGAAAGTGAAAGATTGGTTGATATTAGTAATCGTTTGGTTTTAGGAGCTTCTTTCTCGAATGCTGTTAGTAGTGGAAATTCAGACCCACTTTTATCACACAGTGTATAAAAGCCAAATGGAATAAATTCATTATTTCGGTTACTGTATATATCTGAAAAAATCCCGTAACACGTCAAATTTGATTTATAATTTGACATACTTCAATGTAAAAACGCCACCTCTACCTTCAACCCCCTTCGAATGACCCCCAATTTTTTAAATGGAAAGTATGGGTTTGTATATATAGGTTGAAAGGTATCTTCATTCTCTATTCAGAAACGTTATCGCTTTCAAGTTTATTGCAACAATTGAGATAAAATAAATTGAAATCATGTGGTTACCGAAATTCGATAAAATACACTTAAAAACTATAATGTAATGCAAAACGTAATGAAACGTAGAATACGAAAAAGAACTATGGATGTTAACGAAGTAGATGTTCAAAATGTTCACCGCTAACGTCTTGGCAACATCCTAATCTCAAATAAAACTGTCTTCTAACATTATTTAACATATCAGGCGTGGCCGACATAATCGCAAGCGTTATTCATTCTTTTGAAGAAAGGTTGGTTGGGTAACAGGATCAATTTCTTCTTAGAAAAAAAAAACTGTTTTCTTGCCGACGTTTCGAATTCAATTAAATTCTTTCTCAGGGCTCTGTAACAATATATTTTCATAAACATACCTCCCACAAAACTTATACAAGGTATGGGAGGGATGTTTATGAAAATGCATTGTTACAGAGCCCTGAGAAAGACATTAATGAAATTCAAAACGTCGGCAAGAAAAAAATTGTTTTTTCTAAGAAGAAATTGATCCTGTTGCCCAACCAACCTTTCTTCAAAAAAATTATTGGATCACTAAATTAGTTAACTGGTTATTCGTTCATTGAAGTCATTAAAATCTGAAGGTTTAGTTCTGTAAATATTGCTCTTCACATATCCCCATAAAAAGAAATCTAACGATGAAAGATCAGGTGATTGCGCTGGCCATTCGATCGATCCTCGCCTCCCTATCCACCGATTAGGAAACGTTGTATCGAGGTATTGCCGGACATTAACTTGGTAATGTGGTGGTGCTTCATCTTGCTGAAAACATATCGTATTCACTGGAACTTGAGGGTTTCCTGAATGAGGATATAAATGCTAAACTTGGAATTATATCATTTTGAAGTAGTGTCAAATAATTATCGCCATGCAAGTTGCCCTCAATGAAAAAGGGGCCAATGATATGGTTTCCTACAATCCCTGCCCAGACATTAAACTTTTGAGGGTATTGCGTGTGTTCTTCTCTCATCCAGAGAGGATTTTCCGATGACCGGTAGCGGCAATTTTGCCGATTAGTATGACCGTCACGAGACAAAGTACACTCATCAGAAAATATAACATCTTCTAAACATCTCACAAAAATAAGTTCTTCTATTAAAGTCGTCTTCCATGAGCTTCTGGATAGGTATCATTTTATAGAGATGCATTTTATTTTCTTTTAATATGTTTACTATCGATGTAAGGCTAACATTGAATGTAGTGGATGCCTGTCTACTCGACGTATGTAGTTTTCCTCAAACTCAAGCATCACATCTAATTTGAGTTCTACACTCATTGCATTGTCAGCTGCTTTTTTTATCTGCCCCACATGACCAAACTAGCGAAACTGCTTCTCTATTTTGCTTATTGTTCGTTGAGATATGGGCGGTAAATTAGTAAATTTCTCATGAAATAGACGGACTAGTTTCTGTTGTGTTCGGTAACCAATCATTTGTAAAACTGCAATTTTATGCATTTCCGTTATTCTAACCATTTGTCAGACTTGAAGGTAACAAACTTTGAACTTGAATAAAAACACTGGCAACTATTTTTTTTCTTGGCATGCATCAAGATGAGATGTCTGTCAACAATGAACAAATAATGGACAGGTGCTGATTGGCAATAGATAACTGGACGTGTGAAAAGTTGTTTTGAGTCTACTAGAGGAAATTTGTTTTCGATGAATTAAAAATTGTTCCAAAGCTAGACTATCTGTCTTCACTCCAAAAACTATCACTAACATCATCTTATAGAAGAGTTGTTGGTGGTTAAGAGTACAACTTGATATTGAGTTTACTGGATTATTGTCGTACCTACATACTTATTACGCATTATTCATGGAAAACCTATTAGATATACAATGGAAATGAAATTAAGGTTATGATTTTCTTCATGTTTTCCCTTTAATTGAATCAAATCAAGTGAAATTACATTTCTGTCACTTCTTCAGTCAAAAAAATAGGTGTCATAACAAAACCTTCATTCCTACAATATATGGTCAATTGACTGGCTAGTCAGTTAGTAAATTCCAATCATGATCCACTTGGTACGCTATGTGCAACTGGATCATGTACATAGCGTAATCACTGTACTTGAGCGGTTGGGACTCACTGTTGATATATTTATTTTAAAAAATGGTCTCAGCTAGTTTATTCCACATTCCGTTATTCAAATGAATGAATTCTGTGAATGATCAGTTCGAGCTGTATTGAGTTCAATCTCAAAGTGATGAGGAGTTGTGGTTCTTCTGGTATATATCGCTCTCACTGAATGGAGACTATCAATTAAATTTGTTCTATAGTTCGATTGATGACCTATTTATTTTGTAGAAATTCATATTGAATATAGAATAAAGAGAATAACTTTTATCTGGTTTCTACTGTTTTTTTATTCGTTACGACCGGTGTTGATTTGTTAAACCATTCTCGAGTATTAATTAAATCAGTTGAACACTTTCCGTGGGAATATGTGCAGAATAAAGAGATCTCAACCTTTATTCAAGTTCCAGACCATCAAAGTTGCCTGTTACGTTGGTATGCCAATCAAGCAGATGCCTCTTTTCTGGATAGAATCTGGTAGCAACAGATATAAAAATGCAATTACAATGATATTGAGGTTTAGCTGATTGGCTGTTGAAACATTTTTAAAGATCCTCTTTGGAAAGGTTTTGTTCTATCTTTTGATGTCGTTGTGATTTCATATATTCCTTTTTAATAATAGAATAACCCTCTAATTTTCCAACCAATTTCTATCAGATTGTTTTATTCAGAAGGAAAATTACTGAAAGCGTAGTCCGCGAAGAAAAAATTCAGTATCGTCCAAATTATGTATTTTTTTTTATTTCAGTAGACTTCATTAATGTTGTATCGATTATTCAGATGTTCTGTGTTCTGTAATTTCAATTATACGAATTACACCATGAGCTGGAATTTCAGGAACAATGAAGTTCATCATAGAATCGGAATGGTAATTTCGAGTTTTCGGTACACACATGACATCTAGAACTGGAAACTAATATCGCATTAACTAATTACTTCTCCAAGCTGCAACCTGTTCGATTTTCAAGGAAACATGTACATACTGGTACTGGTACATAACTAAAACCTTGAAAAATAAGTGTCAAATTCTAGAATAATACACGTAGTCTTAACTTCAATTTAAATAAAATATTTCAAAAATCAAATCTACAGACTACTTGTTTTATATTTTTTGTCATCTGACGAAATAATTCTTTACTTATTTCCAAGATTTTATGCTGTTTAATTTTTGGTAATGATTCATAATTCAAAAACTAATACAAATTATGGAACAACAAAAAATATCCATTGGAGCTTCGGAGCGACTTGATTGATTCCAGTGGTGCATTTGCTTTTTCAGATGTAGGAAAACCCGAAAAAACCTGTAGCATCACATCATCTAATGATCTTAATCTGCCAATGTCTTCTCATTCATAAAACAAAACGTAGGGTGTCTCCAGAGGCTCCAATAAATTCAAAATATCACCAGAAAATTTTGTGACACGACTGTCATCTATCTTAAACCAGTCAGTTTCATCCTTGACCAAAGCGTAATAATTTCCAGACTCAACGACAGATGTTGGAAGATTATCAGTATTATTATTAGATTGATTGGTGCCTCAGCTATACTAGTTGTCTTATAACAGTCAGTTAGTTCTACGCAAATTTGGAAATACAGTTGATCATCACCAGTTGAAAGTTCTATTTTCAGATGATTCAACAACAAGCTTTGGACGGACTGGTTATCAGTCATAGTAGAAAACGCTAGTCGAAGTTACAGAAAGTCACATACGTTTTTGCTAACTCTTGAACATGTACTACAAACTTAACTAGTGAGGACTTTTCTAGCAAAAGATCTAGGAACACAAGATGAGATAGACTGTACGGAATCATTCAATCCAGAGCGGTCCGGAATATTGAATCTGCCATTTTCCTGTTCACGAAGAGTATTCAGCAAGAACCCTAAGAATTCAGAACAACACTCTTGTTATCCTGAAGAGCATCTAGAGGACTTCAAAGACTCTAGGAAATCCGTTGGTATGAAAGATGATAAATTCTTACGAAACTGCAGCTGCATGAACAGGTGGGTGAATAAGTAGGAAACATCCTCGTTCATCGTTAAAACGTCGTTCTTGAAATTTTTCGTCATGAACCACAATTGTAAAATGCTATTCATGTAGCAAGTGTTTCCTAAATTATCTTAACCAATTTTCTTCGCAAGATTCTCAGGACAAATGTCTACTGATTCGCAAGGAAGAACAGGTTCCACAGAATATGCATCAGAACCATTTCTCAAGCAGCAATCGTTCCTTCCAAGTGATGAAGGGTTTCGTAGAGGGATCGATTCGGTCCTTGCTCCATGAAGCTCTATTCAATAAAATAGTGAATAAACTAGTCTTATCATATGTTTCAGCAACTAAGTGGCACCATCAGAGATAATAGTAACTTATCTTTTTTCTGTGTTGTTAATTCAGGAGGAATACTTACAGAAAGAACCAGGTTGGAACAATTGTAACTTCATCACATTCGACTAATTGCTTAATAGCTTCGAAGTAGTTGTTTGGAGTTACGAATAAGTTACTTCTGTCTATAACATGGCTGATGAAATTTTGAATAGCCTTGAAATCTAGTTATCAGGTGGCGCAGGAAATTTAGTAACAAAGATTCTATAGAATCTAAGGCTCATTACCAGAGGAGTCGATTTAGTTGAAAAAAATTAAACAAAAAAGAAAAGTAAAGAACTTTGGCATACGCAATAAATTCACTACGTTGATAGACTTGCATTAAATTGATTTCAGACCAATAACTATGAAATTTCGTTTTGGAAAATATCTGAAATGACATTTTTTGATCGAATTTTGGAAACATTTCTTTGAAAATTTCGCTTATTATGTTATTTTATAACCATTTACTAAACTTCATCAAGCGAGGACTTAACTTCTTTCTGAACAATATCTCGCGCTGTTCTGTTTTCAAGAAAATATTTTTCATTTCGAACAAAATGAAGTACTTCAAGTTTTCATTCAATAAATACAACTGAAAGTAGTATAATTAGGGTACATATTTCTATGAAATTTCCATGAGAATATTTCTTGAAAATAATTCGAGGAAAACGGATTCCTAAAGCTCAATCATATCGACTCTTCCTAAAGATTCAAACTGGTTAAATCGCTGAGGAAGCATTGTTGTTCGGATATATTCAGATGAGAACTTCATTGATGATTGTTCATTATCGAAAATATTTGTTATAGAAATGTTCAAACCCTTGAGTTTTTACTAAGAGAACTTGGTTTGATCCATTTACTCGACCGCTGTGTAAACCGGCATTTCGAACCGTAAGGTCGGACGATTGATTTTCAATTACTATAGTCCAACCCGTGCTAGGGATCACACATTAAAAGGTGAGACCTCGTTAGTCCTTGGCTCGCACAAATCTTAAATGAAAAAAATTGATAATGTCAAAACACTGTTGAAATATACTGCAGTAGTTTGGATTGAGTTAGGTCAGAAGTGAGTGGGTCTATTCGACCCTCCATCACAACCCACAAGGGTTCATTGTGGCTCACACCTATTCAAACTTCACCAAATGAACATAGTTTCTTGACGAAGCAGATTATAGTGTGCATGGTGAGTGATCTTTCAGGTCAGATGGCAAGAGTGTGATTCTACCAAACTCTCAAAACCTAATCCACAGCGGTGCAGGCACAAAGTATATGCTCTGCTGTTTCATCATATTCCAAACAGAGGCGACACACACTGTCTTCCAACAGTCCGAGTCTTTGCTTATGCTAATTCAAACGATAGTGACCTGTAAGGAGGCCTGTTAGACATCGTAGTCCATCCCTACTGAAGTTCAACATCTTTTTGGTTTCAAGCTTCGAAGGGTGAATGAACGCGGTGAATGAACGTCTTGAAGTGAGCCAATCCTGAAAGATTTTGCCAGAAGTCTTTAAAACTACTTGCCATGACAGGTCCTGGTCCGATGAAGCTACTTGCAGCACCCTCCTTTGCTAGGAAGTCAACAGCCTCGTTGCCTTCCAGGCCAGTGTGGCCAACAATCCAGACCAGAGACAATTTTTTGAGTCTTCCTATTGAGGAGAGCCGTTTTTGGCAATTTGCTACCAATTCAGACGTTGCTCGGTAGGAGCCAAGAGCTTCCAACGCTGCTTGACTCTACGAGAAAATTTTTATTGACTTGTGTGTGAGGTTGAATTCTACCAATCTCTCCGCACACAATTCAATAGCAAAGATTTTCGCTTGTAATACAGTCACATAGATCCCTAGGCAGGATGATATCTCTGTCCTGGGTCTGCAACTGAAAATACCTGCACCAAAGCCTGAAGGTGTTTTTGATCTATCTATGAACCAACAACTATCTGCTCTTAGTATTTTCCTCTCTCTCGAGAAAAGTACTTCATAGGGCAGTTCGTAGTTGACTTTGTAGGATATTACAAGCTACCCTTTCCGATATCATTTGCATGAGCTTGCAGATCTACTTCTCTTCCAAGGGAGGGCATCAAGCAGACTATCCAACAGGAGCGACCACAGAAGGGGAGATAGTACCCCACCTTGAGGGCAGCCCCTGGTGACCCTGAACCTAACGGCCTTGTCTTGAACAGTCGTAGTTGCAGTTCTGTTTACTAACATGGCATAAATTCATCCAGTTATGATCGATTCTATGCGTTTTACAGCAAGGGCTGATCCTATAGATTTAAGTAGTGCATTATCAAATGCTTCTTCTATATCGAGAAATACAGCAACCGCAATCTCCTTGTTGTCAAGGGATTGGGTAATTTTCTCTACAAAGTTGTTTAGTGCCAAATCTGTCGATTTTCCGGATTGATATGTGTACTGGTGGTTATTCAGGGGGCTGTAGTAACAAATAACACATAATTGTAATGTTAACGTTGCTTTTGAATTTCATTATTGGTGTTGTAATCGCTTCGAAAAAATGACAGCCATTATAAATTTATGGGTAATAAAATAGGTCGTATAAAGTTGCAGTTTTCTAGAAAATTATTATTTTCGATTTTTTCTGATTTCGCTCCACTGAGTAGAGGTAGTTGACATATTTTCCCTTCCATCAATATATCAAATAGAATCATACAAATTCCATGATTTTCACCCCAACCACTTTTATTTCTATGAATAATATATGGGAGGGAAAGAGACAAAAGCGTGTTAATCAAACACTAAAATATAACGTGTAATGGATTGTTATAGAAATTCCCCATACCGTTCATTTTGTTCATGGAGCTTCTATCGCAAAAACAAGTAGGTTTATAATTAGCAAGCTAGGAACTCTTCAAAATTGTGACCGAAATGGGCTGAAATATCAGACAAATATTTTATATAATGAAAACTGCCATAACGGCTATCAAATTCATGCAAGCGCGGCTGTTATCATTGATTTTATAGGGGCGGAATGAATAAAATATTTACCATTAGTTACGCACATACATTATTCAAAATATATTCTAATCAATAGTCAGATAACCAATAGCTTTCATATGATTAGAACGGTTATTTACGGAGAGTTTCAATATAAGTATTATATTGAATATTTTATGATAAGAAAGGTTACACAGGTGAATATAGTTGTATTGAATTTTAAATCTACTTTTTTGTATCGGTCGTTCGTCATTGGTTTTGCTTCGTTGGTCATCTGTGCTTGTCCCTCTCTCTCTCTCTCTCTCTCTCT
>WOGR01004559.1:0-14606 GCA_015342045.1 Leptinotarsa lineolata | reverse complement strand
GACTGATGTTCTCTTATTGTTCCTTTTAGATTGTTTACTATAATGTAATATAACAAAAACTTTAGCCACAGCAACGCGTGGCCGGGTCAGCTAGTAAATAAATAAAAGAAAGTAACATACCCAAACACACCATAGGAATTCGATCCCCACACGCGTTAATCTCATAATTTCCAGTGATACCAGTAAATCCCCGCCACAAAACTGATATTTTGTGAACCTATCTCGAGCAAGAAGATCGCGAATTGCGAATATTTACGTTCCCATTCCGCCATTTTCTGTGTTCATCGGAAAAGTTGCTACAGTTTAAGACCGTTCAGTTTATTGTCGATACTCACCCCGAAACCCTCATCGATTGGGATGAAAAAAGTATGGCCTCCTTCCACTTTATAGATATCTTGTTTGGCGTTTTGTTGAACTTTCTGACGGAAATTCCTGCAAGAGAGAGATTTATGAGAAACTTTTTAATGGGGAAGAAGTACCAGGTGAGCAAGTATCGGGGAAGCTTCTTTCCATGCAGACAGGAGAGATTTACTGTTTATTGATCGTTGAGTTGAGAAATTCTACAATGAATATACACTGAAACAGATGGTTATTGTGTTTGTTATTAGGTTTCATAAATTTTTTGGGAAAGAAAGATTTTGGCTCTATGCAAAGAGGTTACTTTGAAATTGATTGCTTTTTCCCCCTCTTTGCAAGATTCTCGCATTTGTTTTTCTATAAGGATAAAACTAAAACACCACGCAACAGCTCTTGACTCTCCATTTTTCTCGATTGCATTATTCCATATTGATGATCGCTTGTATTGACGCGAAGCAAAATCAACATCCATTTAGTTGTCCCATGAGTTTGTGGTAAACAATTGAAGAAAATAATGAAAAGTACTATTCTTAAAAACTGCTCAGTTGTCAGTTCAATTGGTTATTTGTTGTTATCGTTCTTTGTGAGCCTTCCCTTATGGATTTATCAGTTTAATTCGCCAAAAGGAAATATTACCTTCGCCAAATATAGCAGAGAGCATTCGCCAATTTGAACACTTTCACGTCATGCACTTAAACTACGTTTACCTAACGCTGTATGTATTCTCGTATAGTTCTCAAAATATATAGAACGAAGGAAAAAAACAAAAGAATGCATTCTCAAATCGCACGAGTCAACAATTGTATACCTTGATGCGATATATCAGTATTGAAAAAATGGTGAATGTTTTGTTATTTTGATATTTTGGCGAATGCATAGGGGTGTGATTTTTTCTTGAATGCTCTTCCAATTGATTCGGGAGCTAAAATGTCCCATAGAAGTTGGATCTGTTCAACTATAATCACGGTTCGAATTTCAAGAGGGCTGGGATACGATAAAAAACGAAAGTTACTTTGATAATAGTAGTAGAGGGAATTTAATATCTTTATGGCGATGATGGCGTTGAAGGTCATGAAGTTGATTCTTGGACTTTTTAAGGAAATACTCACAAGATTTGCAACGTCTGTATGAAACATTTTTCCACATAATCTGATATTTATTGAGGAAAATTTGGGAAAACCAGTGTTTTCGTCTTCCATTCTTCTCTTCGACAAAACACTCGTTTTCCACGATCACGGTGGAGATTCATCTTCCATATTCTTAATATTTGAAAATGTTTCGAGTCGAAATATTCAGTTTGACATTTTATTCCAATGTTAATCCTGAAGAGCTTTATTTTCAAACTAAAACACCCGTTCTGGTTTTTTTTCAAAATTGAGAGTGGTATTCTCCCAATAGCAAGTTTAACTTCGGTGGGAGTCATGAGAAACTATTCTTCACCATTAAAATTTATCCCATTTCATCTCCTGTAATGAGCACACCATTTTCTTTCCCCCATTGCTACTACGTACGGGGGTTGCCTTTTATATTTCGGGATAAGAGAACAAAAACAAATATCAATCATCGAAAATCACTTTATTGTTTTTCAAAATATTCCTCATGAATATCTATAGACTTTTGCAAGCGTTTGAACCAATTATCGAAGCAGTTTTGCCACTCTGATTGAGGTATCTCCAAAACATGCATTCTGAATGCAGCAACCGCTTCTTCAGGTGTCGAAAAACGTTGACCTCTCAGTTTGTTTTTTACGTACGGGAATAAAAAGAAGTCATTCGGTGCCAAGTCAGGACTATACGGCGGATGTCTCATCAAATCTATGTTTTGGGTGTTCAAAAATGCAGTTTTTTGAGCCGATGTGTGAGAGCTCGCATTGTCGTGATGAAGGGTGATCCATTTTCGGTGGTTGGTTTTCCTGATTTCGCGGAAGACAACTGGCAAACAAATGATTGTGTACCACTCACAATTGACTGTTCTGCGTTGTTCTAGTGGTATGGTTGCGACATGTCCAGTTTTTCCAAAAAAACAGGCGACCATTTGCTTGGAAGTGCTTCGTGCGCAAACAACTTTTGTTGGATTTGAACAATCATACTGTCGACTGCTGTTTACTCGGGCTCATACGCGTAAATCCACAATTTGTCACCTGTCACGATGTCATAGACTCCATGCACTGTTGCTGAGTTCACGATTTAATTCCATTTTTGGGCCGTGATGAATCTTTCAAGTTACTGTGAAAAACACAAATAGCGCTCGTATGTCAAAACGTTCTGAGTACGTATAACCTCAAAAGTGTCCAACTTCACGATAGAGCTGTCAAATTGCAACACTAGGGTTGCCAGATCCCGAAAAATAAAAAGCAACCTATCCTATTATGTTGGTATTGATGTTTTTCTTTTCAAAAACTGTTCACATCGGGTCATTAAAGGCTAATAATATCGTGAAACCACATGTCAGTAGCGCCATCTAACGGTGATTTCTAAAAACATAAAAGGCAACCCAGGTAATGACATTTCATTGGCCATAAATATCAATTACCATATCAAAGTTTCCAATTGCTGAGCTCTATGTTGAAGCAAAGCAACTCGAAACCCGATAGAATTTTCCATTGTTCGCTCATTAGCGAATTTACATCGCGGAATAATTTGTTCATTACTAACCTGACTCTGTGCGGGTTTCGTGTTTGTGGTATCAAAGATTCGTAATTTTCCAAGAATTCCCAGGCCGTCGGGTTATAAATTCGATTCGTGGCCGAATCCGGAGATCTCGTGGGAACCAGAACTTCGTCGATTTTGTGGAGAACCTGGAATAAACGCAACAAAAAACACACTGAGAATGTTTCGGAATGTTAGCTTTAGCGAACGTATTTGATTGATGAATTCTGTCAGAGGCGGTACAATATTTCGAGTACTACAGTTATCATTCTTTAAAAAATATTTTCTGTGGAGGAATTATTTTTTTTTTTTTGGTGAATAACCTTTCAAAATATAAAAACATCAACAGAGCTGAATGTTTTCGAGGTGAACTTTACGGCCACAGCAGATTCTCTATTGATTCATTTATGTTCATTTTTCAGATTGTCAAGGGTTATACTCTTTAATAAGATGAATGACTGAACATCTTCAAGAACATCTTTAAGTGAAGATAATCTAAAAATTTGTTATAAAACTCAAAACAGCACGATAAAGATTAGGATAAACACGTGTTTTCACTACAGAGTAGCATTCAAGACCAACGGTATTTTCTTTGTTATAGCAGGTATGGGACCTAGCCACGCACACAGTTCAACAGGAGACAGATGTTCTCTTAAGGTCATAATGACGTATGACTTAGGGGACTGAGTTCCTTTCAACTTGATATTCTTATATAGTTATATCTTATGCATATTTTATATTTTAAGTGAGTTATAATAATCGATAGAAAAATATTCAAATATATATTACAACTCTGGAGATGTATGTACTAGGCGTACTTTTACATAATGTTATCAATAGGTCTTTTAAACGAATAGAAAATTCGATGATATCTCACACACACTTAGTTTTATATGAATTTGAAGATGGAAATCGCTTTTTTTCAGTTCATTTACAGTCGCATCGACCTCTAGGGTCATTAGCGACTTGTAGATATGATACATGTTTATGAAAATTATAGTTTCCCACCATCAATAAAGGACATATTAGGAGATGGATGTGATATTAACAATCTATCAGCTTTCCCCAGGAAAACCAATTTGTTACATACCCTCTAAGTTTTTTCATCAGCATTCCTTCTGCTGATTCTCTTCATTTCTGAACTTTCCCAACAGATTCTAGCATCTGAAACGTTGAAGTTGAAAATATTAAAAGTGGGTTGATGAAGTAGAAACTAGATTTCCCCTACAGAAAATAAAGACTCTCGTTCTATATCTTGGCACTTCTGGAATTATGCAAAACTGAAACTTTTTTCAGTTGAGGGAGAATGTTTATCAACAAGAATTTGGCATGGCAATAGGTCCATTTTCATCACTATTTCTGAGAAGCGTTTTCATGGATGGTTTGGAGAGACATCCTGAAGAAATGGCAAAAGATATGATAGAGATATGCTGATGATGAATTGGTTATCGAGGATTGGAACCCAGACGATGTCAACAGTTTTTTTTTCGAATACAAGAAGACCCTCTATAAGGGAAGAAAGTACATGAACGACTTTCCGTTCTAGATGTGATGGTAGGAGGAAAAAAAACGATAAATACCCTTTATTTGGGTTTTTATTGAAAGGAAAGTAATTTTTATAGATATTTCGTGATAACTGATAAGATTCATTGTGATTCCCGCTATAAAAAGTATACAAAACCGCTTTACAATAGCTTTCTCAAGCAAGTTTTGAATTACTAGTGGGCCTTTACTCTTCCTTCTGTATATAAATGACCTTGTTTCCGAGATCTCTGAGAGCAAAATTAGTCTATTTGCAGATGACACTCCAATATACTACTGTTTTCGTAACGTTAATGAGCAGGTAGATACTCTAAATAGTGAGTTCTGCAGAGTAAGTCGTGGTGTAATCTCAACACTCTTAAACTGAATAGTGAAAAGACAAAATGTCTCTTAATGAGTACTTGTGATGCACTGATTTGGAACCACCTTAGGTGGTTCCAAATCAGGTGTTAAAAACAACGGTCAATACTTTCCAGAAGGTCCAGTTATGAATGTTCCTTCTGGAAATGCAGTTTTGAATCCATGATTGAACTCTTGTCCCTTTATAAGAAGGTGAGAACCATACCTTGAATTGACTTTTCCATTCTGGAAACTGTTTGTGCGTTCTTTAAAACATGTTTTGAATGTTCTTACAGTTTGACCTATGTGAAAAATCAGACATGAACCACAATAAAAGATGAGGTTTCTATCAGACCCCTTCAAAATGTTTTCAAGTACGTTCATGACCACCGCGCCTTTGAAAAAACACCAAGATCGAACCAAATGGGGCGGTGTGTGAAATGTTTGTCGTAAAAGTAGGCCACCCGCCCCCGCATCTCTTTGGATGGAGGGTGTAATAGTGAAATATTGTGGGACTTTTGTTTCATGCGATCGAAGAAACGGAATCCCAGAGATCAGTGAGTAATTGCAGAATAAGCGAATGTATGGCGAAAGAAAACCCGATTTAGGTGTTTTCGATATTTCTTAAGGGTGCACATGATAATAGTATCATCAGCCGTTTTGCGTTGAAATAGATCTACATTTTCTTTCTTTAGAGATGCTGCACAAACTTGGAGAACACATTTCGAAAAGATGGTGGAAACGACCATCTTTTCTTTTAATTCCATCATATGTGTGCCGTTGGAAAAGTTTTTTCATCCATCTTGAAACTATAAAGCACTGAGTAGGGTGTGGAGGAAGCATAAAAATATGGCGGTTGATACGTCTTCTCAGACGACTATGGATTCATAATAGTGAGTATGACTTCTATTAATTTCATTTTTACTAATCCCTGAAGCAGATCTCACATGCCCTTTTTTGTATATCCTTGAGTTCTCTCAGCGAATCTATTTTCATCTCCCTAATCGACGCAAAATGCCATACTTCCATGGGTCTCTTCAATCTTGGGAACAAAATAAGTCGCAGGGGATCAAATCTGGTGAATACGTTGGCTAACGCATGCTTACTGTATTGCATCTGACCGAAAAGTTACGAACAAGCAATGACAAGTGAGCAGGTGCATACATTGTTTTTCCACAATACTGGGCATTTTCTTCGTATTGCTTATCGCATCTTCAAGATGGTACTCCCTATTGACAGTACCACCATGTAGCAAAAACTACGTAATGGTATTCGAAGCAATTGGTTGAAATTTAGCAATCTTGGAAGTAACTTTGCTGTCACGCGCTCTATCGAAGATTTTTTTTGAATCATTAGACTGACCCGTACAAAAACAGTCCATTTGTGAAGTCGTTGGAAGCCTAACATGTCTAACAAAACGCCATTTCTTTTAGAAAGCACTTTCTTTCCTTTCCTGGAATCAATATTAAACTGAACGACGAATGAAAAACAAGCAAGTAGCTTTCGACGAATCGTTTCCAATCCTTTAATCAGATATTTCTCATTATTCAATATTCAGACCAAAATTGCATGATGTTTTCCCTGGAACTGATTGATTTTTCTAGTTTTTTCATCCAGCTGTAATCGATATTTCATTAATTTTGAATAATCCGCTGCCGATCAAATTATGTGTAATGTTTAATAATTTAATCTGATGAATATACCGAAATAACGAGTTTCAGTTATTTGAGCAGGTTGAATATTTGGATGGATAATAATCGTTCAGTTGAAATTAATTGCAGTCGTGTTGAATTTTCACAAAATGTTAATGAAGTCAGTCATGTATTAGCAGAAAGTGAAAGAAATGATCAGAGTGACCACAGTTTGAAAAATAAGATGTGAAAAAATTTTTGACATAACCTTTTTTCTAAATAATGAAGAAATCTCCATTTGTTTAAGACAGAGCCTCGTTTATCTTTGATATTTTGTCGGAACAGAGCTGTCTTGTATTAGATCACGAATGTTTTATGTTTGGGCTTTGGTTTGATCGAAGGATATATCATTTGAAATGAGAGGAATTTTCATTCCATTGTATCTGTCGTAAAGAAATAAATGAAATGTGTTGGAGACTGGGCTTCCAATAGGAATATACGAAGAATATAGAACATCAAAAAAACAACTGAATTGTGGGGGGAATACTATATTTCATTGAATATTTTGCTATGCAATATACATACAATCGTTGATAGCTGTAGATCGAATTCTTCTTTTATAAATGGAACTCACGAGCCTTAGAGAATGCTTATGGGCGGAGTTCCATATTGCTGGATGATTTTCCAAAGACGGTATACTCTGGAATGAAGATTCAAAAGTGTCTTCGTAGTCTGGGATTGAATTTCAAGTTTTTGGAAAGTTCAAAAGGAATCCACCCGACTATTCAAGTGACAAGGTCAATTTGCTATTTATTTTCAATAGATGCCATTAAAACACTATGAAAAACAATAAAAAGCTCCTCCTTCTCTTCCTATCTTTACATGTTGCCCATTCCAACAAGTTTGTTCCCAGTACAAGTTTATACAGGATCTTTGTTGAGCCCAATATTCGCATAAAACATAAAGAGTCGTCTTTTTTTCTTCGATAGTTTGCCTGAAGCTGAAGAATTCGTTCTAACTGTATATGTTCTCTTGTCCTCTGATTCATTTTCTAACGAACCAATTTTAGTTATTTTCTCAGACGCTCCAGTTTCTGATCTGTTGCGGAATCAATGATGTTGGTATTCTCAAACCTGTGATTCTCAAGTATTCAGTCACGCTGTATAGATGCAAACTCTTTCTGTCAACAAGTGAGTGAGTCAAGTATATCAAAAAAGGTTTTGAGAGATGTCATCTGGAATTTCGTCCACCTGAAACTTCTCGAAGCCTACCTAAAGGTTAAAAGTTTCTCTGGTACACTCATGGACCTTCAGTATCCTTTAATTCTTGAGAATATTGAAGTCCTGAGTGTCAAGAGTTGTACTACTTGAAACTGAAGTTTTCTCATCATTCTGAGCTGATTTCATTTCTGTTGGAGAAGTTCTTTTTTCCACTCTCAGATGGTCCGGTTTCTAATCTTGCGATATCACAGATTTTGGTACCCCTAAACATGTTACCCCTAAGTGTCCCTACACTCAGTAAAAAGGCGATTCCTTTCTGCCAGCACATGAGTTGGTGAATCGTATTTCAAATATATCAAAACAGTTGTTGTGGAGCTGAAAACTAGTTTTTCCATCTGAAACTTTCAGGTGCTCCAACTGGAGGTTAAAATTTCCACTGGTTTACTCTTCAACTTTCAATTTTCTGTAATTCCTGATTGGATGGTGGTTCTGAGACCAACTTTCGGTAGTCTAGAACCAGCATAGGATTTTCTGGGGACTTTAAGGACGTTTCGGCACATAGGTAGGAGTATTAGCTGTATGGGAAAGCAATTGTGGGAAAAATTCTTGTTCTGTACCAACAGATCAGGTAACAGCAATGTAAATGTATGGGTTCCACATGTCTTCTTAGTCCTGGTAGGTACACCAGTAATATTTCAAAATAGTACACAAAAAGTGAATTTTGCAATCGTTCTCTGGAATAAAGATTTTTGTCACATCTCCCCTACTAACAGCGGTCAGTTTGTAACGCATTTGGTGGAAAATCGTAAAATGCTGAAAGAGCTCCACAGTAGATGGGCCAAGCAATCACGGCCAACCCTCTCGGGTATAATAGGGGATGATTTTATACACTTAATGTTGCATGAAAAAGTAAATTATATCTTCAATCAGGTATGTTCCTTGTCGTTAAACACACCGGTCCCATATCATTCGAAATAGCCTCTGGTTTCAATAAGGGATGATTCTGATGGAGGGGGAGGGGGGTGAAGAGAGAAATTGGACGGTTTTTATTAGGGCTAGAAAAAATAGTTCGTAGTGAATGGAATCAGTTTGAATATGACTGAGTGGTGCTCTTACCTGCAGCAGATTATTCTCATTTCCTTGAATATTTGACTGGCTCACTAGAATTCTGGCATTGTTCACGTATATGTCATCATGATAGGTTCCGGAAACATGAGTTATCCATAAAGGTGGATTTCCTGAGAGTTCTGAGTAAAGAGACGTGTATGAACTGCCCAATTGGTCGGTGGTCTTCGGAACATTGGCTGAAACGAAAAGCATATCAATAATATGATGAAAGTGCTTCAGTTTTCGAATTTGTATAAAATTAAGGAGATTATTGTGGCAATTTTGCCTCACAGACATTACAGTTGACCTCTTTCAATCTCAAGTCTTCTTTTGGATATGAATGAGCATTTCCACAAATTTATCTACGTGCTTTGGAAAATTTGAAGTGCATACACCTACGTCAATCTAATCCAGGACGATAAACCGTTGCTACGTAGTTAGAACATTGTGAAGGCCTAACGGTATACGACGAAACTACAATGTACCTCCTGTTGGGTCAAAGAAGGACGAATTTTTCTAGTTGCGCTTAGGGCCGATACTAGTAGATGCGTGGTTTCATTCTGATGGATGAATTCCATTCAATTTTAGTTCTCTCTTTGTTTCGAATAATATTATTAACTCCTATGGCCTCCCTATACATATACTCTTACTATTCACGAGTATAATAAACAATGATACAATTTCAATCGAAAGGCAGGGTGAATTGACACAATTGAAATCTTAGTAAGTAATTTAGTATCAACTAGAAATCATAACTGATGACACCTACAAAGTAAAAGGTTTTGTGGTTGATAGTGTTGAATAGTTTCAACTAAAGCCACAGAATCGCTAATAAGATTTTGGAGAAGAACTGTTTTGAATGTCTAGTGATTTGCGTGACAAAGAGTCAGTTGTCAATGAGTTAAACTTTAACAAACGAAAAACTTTTTTTGAGTGATTTCTGAACAGACGTTGAATACGATGTTTTTATCACAAGAAGATGCAACAAAGTTCTACAGGAAAATCACCTGTGCAGTGGAAATCAAATGCTCTAACTGGTTCAGCAAGCCAAGTTATACATCTTGAAACCGGCACAGTAATATATCGACTCTCTCTACCGGAACAGAATTTAATTTGCATCAAGCATATGCGACTGCCGCTCTATATCAGTTGTGACAACTGTCTTTACCAAATAATTGCTCAGTTTGCTCAATTATAACGGTGGGAATTTAATTGAAAGTTCAAAGTGCTAGTTCTTGCACATTCCGCTCCTCCATTTCAGTTGAGTTTTACGTTTGTGTGATTTTTTTTGGGCATTCATTTACGCTGTGTGGAAATTCCATGTTTTTTTTGCTAAAATAGTATATTGAGTACCGAGTAGGATAAGAAACCAATTACCCAAGAGCGAGTGGACGGAATTGGCCTTATCCTCGAGGTGCATACTATACTTTTTCTACGATTGACCGTAGAAAGGAATGGTACAAATATTAGTTTGAGAGTATGGCTTTGGATTTCAAACTTATTCAGCCAGTCAGTCAGAACTCAACTAAATGATCTAAAAATTGGTAAAAATATTTCCTACAAATTATTTTATTTCAGGAATACATTGAAGAAATACATAAAAAAATCTAGCCCTGCAAACCAGTAATGATTCGTGAAATCGAGGTAATAATGTCTCTAAATAGGAGGCAACTAAGACAATGAAATGATTCGAAGAAACACTCACGTCTAATTTAGTTTACTTTGTACGAGACCACTCGCTTTTCTGACAAAGCAACGGAATTAAATATCCTCGAGCATAATCTTCTATTTCCTGTTCATCAAAACGCAAAATACATCCACGGCTTATTACGGAATACCGAAACCCCACCTCGTTTAGAGTTCAACTTCCACCTCTGTAGGGCTTAAACACCACGATTCCTCGTTTTGTAGTGAAACTTTGAATAATGTACTGGATAGTGGAGTGGCTGACCCATATGATTTTCGGAACACTGAATTATAGTTCACTGGTTTTACTCAAGAGGCGAGCGACCGAATGGATTTGAACCTGAACTTCGATGGTAAATACTAATGATTCTTCCATTTGCAGCGGAAGTGAAATAGATATGTATTATCTTCAATAAAAAAAAACCACCTGGAACGCTGACTTACAGGGTTTACACATTGTTAGACTATTTATCTGGAAACTCTTGGGCTTAGAGCCTGAACGAATTCATTGGATACACGTGATAGATATCAGATAGATGATCACCTGAGAAAAAACTGTCTGATGACTAAAAAAATTACAGTAAACGGCTCTACTGCATGGAAACAGACTTGCCCTCTATCTCCTGTATCATCTAATTCACACCGTCAACAACCATGGAATCCTTCAAGACCAACCTCCTCTCCATCTCTTTCTGGAAGGAGAGGCTTGGATGGACCACAAACAGAATGGTGCTGGATGACACCGGAAATGACTGAGTTGATTCCCCAAAAGTCAACTACGACCTGCCTGATACAATCATACTCTAGATTATAGAATACTGGATCCTCCAGGAGGAGAAAATACTGGAAATTGATAGTTGTTAGTTCACAGGTATATAAAAAACACCTTCAGGTTTTAAACATGTATACAGTCATAGCCGGATTCCTTTGATTCTTGAACAACCTCTTTGTGTTTGTCCAGATAATGGAAAGCATCCTGGAGGGATGAGTTGGTTCGTTATTGAATACTGCTAATTTCGATAATGATAATAAATGTAACAGCAGTACAACGAGTGCCTTCTTTAGATATTTTAGTTATGGATGTCAACATCTTCTGAACATACAGATATGACGTTTTATCATATGAACACGTTCTTCCAGAAACCACAACCCTGTTCACTATTTCTAGCCAAACTACAGACCCTTTCTAGAAGGCTTGCAGTTGTAGGACGAGCTTTAGCTCTCCATCATATCACTAACTAGTGTTTAGTAGATTTTCATCAGTCTCTGTTCCGTTATAAACATCCCCCGGCTAAATTGGCGGAAAATTAAACATCTCCGTAATTTCAAAAGAACTCCATCCAAATCCAATTACCCGTTGTTAAGCAGCTTTCCCTCAGGCCGTTCATGCCATAAATGAACCCCACACTAGAAGGGTTGCAACTCCATATTGTTGTCGGGATCAAGAGGCCACTAGTTGAAGGAAGTACAATACGAGGTACAAGAGTAATCAAATCATGACGTAGGATAATGGATGTTGTACAGGATTTTACATACATAGAACCCATGTTAATTTTCTGAGAAGGATTGAAAACCTAATTGAACGAGTATAGTGGCACTCAAACTGCGAATCGACATCAGGGTCGAGTTATTTCTGAAATAACCTAGGTAGTCTGTTTACTGTCATGAAGAAGTCAAATCTGGAGTGTGATTTTGAGTTTACAGTTGGTAGGTAGACTTGATAATCTATCACAGATCAGAAACCCATTTGCATGTAGTTTCTAACTCAACAGATCTTCCATTATAGGAATATAGGCTTTTATCTGTAGTAACAAACGCTTCGTCTGCTACTGCGGCAAACATCATACGAATAAATAAATGAATTGATTCGTTTACGATACTGAACTCATCTAGTTTTTCAATTTCCTCAACATCATTTGCTAATGCCAATCTTCGCTGAAGACAAGAAGTTTTATGTTGTAATGGAAAACTGGTAGAAATTTCAGTTTGACGTTTTCGTAGTGAGGTCAAATTCAGTATCAAGAATATTCGAATTTTAGTAATCTGTAAAAATGTATCAGAATACGACATAATGATGTTAAAAGACAGAATTTTGTATCAGCTATCATAATTTTGTAATGGCTACCTAATTTCATTTGCTATGCAATTGTATAAGCTATCAAAATTTTGTTAAATTGCATTAGTCATCAAACTGTACTAGCTATCAAATTGAATTAACCATTCAACTACATTAGCTATCTAATTGTATTGATGTCAAATTGAATTAACTATCGAAATTTCGTATTGGTTATAGAAATTTTGTATTAGCTATCAACATTTTGGATCAGCTATCAAAATGTTGTGTCAGCTGTCAAATTGTATAAGTCATGGAACTGTAGGAGCTATCCAATTGCATTAGTCATCAAACATTTCAGCTATCGAATTATATAGCTATAAAATTGAATGAGCTATCAATGTTTTGTATTGGCCATCAGAATTTTGTGTTAGCTTTACAATTTTGACAGCTATCAGATTATTGATAGCCATCAAATTACGACATAATAATGTCAAAAGAAAAGAATTTTGTATCAGCTATCAGAATTTTGTATTAGCTATCATATTTTTCACCAGCTATCAAAATAGTGTATCAGCTAACAAATTTCATTTGCCATCAAATTGTATCAGCTATCAAATCAAATCATCTATTAGAATTCTGAATTATCTATTGAAATTCAGTGAGAGCTATCAAATTTATTCATCAAGTATCATAATTTTCTATTATCCATTAAATTGAGTTGCATTAGCTGTCAGAATTTTATAGTAGCCATCAAAATGTTGTATATATTAGCTATCAAATTGCATTGGTCATTGAATTGCATTAGCTATCGAATTGTATTGGATATTAAATTGTATAAAGTCTCAGAGTTTTGTATTAGCTATCGAAATTTTGTATCAGCTATCAAATAAGATTGTCATACCTAACTGAGCCCCTTTTATTAAATCAGAAAGCGTTGTTGTTAGAGAATGTTTCGAGAATAATATAATCTACAACATTTCGATTTCAGTGCCACTTTCTACATCAGAATGGTTCCAGAATATTCGGCAACGAAACTGAATAACCTAGATTTCAAATTTGATTTCCATTATGCAGTAAATAAGTGCACAGCATAAAAATAATGAAGTTCTCAGTTTAGGAAAAACCCCATCGAAACCTCGAAACTCTATTCGTATGTAGTGTACGGGCGGTTTCAATAGTTTTGTAGAATTCCGAAGGGTTTCATCCACTTTGAATTCAGCGCATTGCTCCTTCATCGCGCTAAAATATTTCCCAGCACTCCCCTATGGATAGAAAAACCGAAACTTCCGAGAAATGCTCTCACATTTTATTTATTTTACTCATGCCGGTAGGTTTATTGAACAGTCGAGGGAAACTTTCCATATCAAACGCGTGTGAGCTTTTAGAGGGATATTTGGAGCCTCCATTAGGAACTCATCAGAACGTAAACTTTTTCCAAACGAGCAATGCTTGCCTACAGCACACATTCTGCTCCGGATTGAATTGAGCTCGGGATGTAATTTTCGACGTTATTTTGCGGGGAAGTATCTTTTTTACATTAAAGTGGATGTTATATGATAGTTCTTTAACGGAAGGCGTGGACTTTGCCAGAACCAGCTTTCGTCTGTATGTTTGGTCACTAGAAAAATTACTAGACAGTTTCAGTCGAAACCATATAATAAATAAGAAGAATAACTCTAATGCAGAGGTTCTCAAACTTATTTTGTCTACCGCCTACTTTGAGAATCGCAGTCATTATTTTATTAATTGAATTATATGTGTCATGTGAAAATAAGACTTTCTGATGAGAATAATGTAAAACACCATTTTGTAATATCAGGAAAACTTTCATTCATGTTATCAAAACAAACGTTTCAATTGGTTTTTTGAAACTAATCTAATGTGAAGGATGAATTTGATGATTTTTGACAAGTTTGTTAATATCAGGCTCGAATTTACTCAAAAACAGCCGTAAGTCACCGCGTTCGGTAATCTGCAACCGATTTCTCTTTTTAGTTAGCAACGTTGCCACAGCACTAAA
>WOGR01004558.1:0-14607 GCA_015342045.1 Leptinotarsa lineolata | reverse complement strand
ACACTGTGAGTGCGGAAAATCCTATATCGATGAAACCAAGAGGCCATTGAAAGTCCGTATTGCCGAGCATAGCGAGGGGAAACCAGCAAATCATCAGGAATAGCAGAGCATGTTTGGACTCATCAACATAATATCCAGTGGTCCCAAGCTGAGATCATACACAAGGAGAAAAACTGGTTTAGAAGGAAATTCAAAGAAGCCCCATATATGCTTTCCAACAACGTATTCAGCCGAGATAGCGTAGAGATACGCAATGTATGGAAATCCATAATCAAGAAAAAAATTGCCAACTCCCGCCAAACGGTGAAAGTACTCGAAAGACCCATAAATAGTCATCTTTCGGAGGAATCAGTCCAGTCATCACCCGAAGACGATTGTGGATACTAACAATCGAAACGTCGTGAAGTAACGTGGTTTGAATTCGCTCAATTTTTATTTAAAATAATTAATTTTTTTCTAATTGTTCAATTTTTCACTTGTATTTCATTTCACTGTGAATTAATTTCAGTTTTTTTTTACTTACGATCTTTGCGGATGACACCACGATTCTTTGGCATGGAAAAAATTCTTCAAATATGCAAAAAACCATCTCTAGTGATTTGAAAGTTGTGAAAAATTGGTGTGACGCAAACTACTTGTGCTTCAATATCAAAAAAACAAACTTACTTCAGATGTGATATCAACAATTTATACTTGAATGGTCATATTCTTGAGAATAAAAATCAATTCAAATTCCTGGGAATCTTCATGGATAATAAATAAGAATTTGACTAACATATTTTAGCTTTTAATAAAAAATTGGCATCAGGATGTTATGCTATGCACTTCGAAAAGTATCGAATGTACCGAGTTAATCCACAACGAAAATGGTATATAATTCCCTGATTCAGTCTCATCTAAGATATGGTGTTGCTTTCTGGGGATTTTGCAGTCAACAACTTCTTTATTCAGTGTTTGTTTTGCAAAAGCGAGCAGTAAGATACTTATGCAAAATATGAGTGCGTCTGTCATGTAGACCATTATTTTTGATAGAAAAAATTCCCACTGTTACTTGCATTATCATTCTGAAAACTGTTTGCCTGATTTTCAAAAAGCTTGATATGGTTGGAACTACAGAACATATAAACTACATAACCCGGCAAGTAACAGTAAATAAAATACATCTTTCTGTTCCAAAAACAAGTCAGACAAAGTATTCTTCAATTTATGGAAGTAAAAAGCTGTTTAGTCACATACCTTACGGAATCAGGAAAGAGAAAAGCTATAAAAAGTACAGAAAAATTGTTAAAGATGCCTTTGCAGCAAAAGCGTACTACAATCTGGATGAATATTACAATTAAACTTTGCTGTGATTTAATACATGTGTTTTTATTTTTTAGCCGATGTTGTTCATATTGACACTTACACTTTGAATCATATTTTATTGCGTGATACATTGTTCTTTTGCCATGACATGTGAATTTGTGTTCAAATTGTGTTTAGTTGTTTTTCTTACATTTTCTGAAAGTGACTGTACAAACTATTCCTTCGTCAAACTTTTATTTTTCATTGTTATATTGCATCTACTTGATATGTGAACTTAGTTTTGCTCATATTGTATTTCTGAATAGTTGGGTTTTCAGATTGTTTCTTTTCTTTTACTCTTTGTAGTGCTATACATACCAATTTTTTTAACAAGCTTTGTCGATAAGATTGCATTTTCTTGGACAATAAAGTATATATTATTATTATTATAGTTGTTATAGGAGTGCAGTAGCGCCACCATGCGCTAACTCGAGAACTAGAACCAATCTTGACAAACGGATTGGAGATTTGAATTCAGGGCACGAAATAACATTGAAGAATCTCTCATCTGCTCAGGTCCAAAAGTTGACCCGAATTTGTAAACTTGTGAATCATTTCCTATAACTATGAATAAACTAAAGAATACAAAAAGCACTTATTGAATACTCTATAAATGTTCAAGATCGAATGAGAACTTTTTCACCTGCTGTCAGCTTTGGGCTGTAAAGAATTTCTCTTTGCGTACGTTTTTAGTTTCTGAATCATCTAGTTTTTGTAAAAATAACTCATAAGTGTGTTGAAGAATGAGAAATGATTTTTTTTTCTATGTTTTTTACCACTTTTATTTGTAACTGAAATTACTTAAGTTTCGTCCAATAAGGAAATTTTCAAACTCATTTTTCATGATGATCTCTTACCACGTAGTAACGGCTACATCCATTAATTCATGAGTGTCTCTCTGGTCTTCCTCCTCTGACACGGATTCTCCTCATCCGGATTCTAACTCATCAGTTGTATAAATATCATTCCTTATAACCAGTTGATGGCCCCCAATAACTGCTGTCAGGTCCTGATGTTTTCAAAATTTTCCTTTCCTCACAATCTTTGAGTCAAAGATCATTTGTTACTGCTATTCTGGTTTTTTCCAAATCAGAAAATTTTGTAAATCCCAGCTATAGTTATTCGATTTCACCCCGAATCTCGAATATTCCACATTTCAATTGATATAAACCGCTGCATGTTCGTCTTCTTAAGGATGTTAATCATTTATCTACTATCAAATGAGAAGAGTGGGTACGAGCGAAATACCGAAGAGCGCTAACATCTGTTATGGCGTTTGTTCAACTAATTAATAATAATAACAGTTTTATTTCCCAACACGTATTACAGTTACAAATATGTTTTATAATGAAGATATGGTTAACAAAAAAAAGGAAAAATTTTCGACACACGTATATCGGGGTACGAGAACAATCGTGAGAAAAGAGCACATTGATTCAGATAGCAGCAGATACTGCTTCTGTTCTACGACCTGAAGAGATAAAGGATTTTACAGCGTAATGACTATTTTGACGTCAACGTTTGAAATGTTTTCAACTGAGCGATAAAAATAGAAGGAAAAAAAGAAAAGGAGGAAAATGAGAAGAAAGAGAGAGAGCATTATTTGTAATCTAGTCATGACTTCACTGGGCATAAAATAAATATTGTTTGAATTTATAACGAAATGCTGTTAGCGATAATTTAAAAAATGTACGTTTAGTTTAAAAATATTATTACAAATTGCTCCATTATAAGATAAAGAAAGTCTGTATAATTCTTTTGTTAATCTAGAAATGGTAGCAGTATTTGACGGCGAATTTCCAGATTGTGAATGTCTGTCCTGTACTTCAATTTCTTATGAAGATAGGGTGGTGTCTTTGATTTAAATATGCTGTAAACTTACACGCCATATGATGACGTCGCCTGTTGTACATATTGAGCCACTTCAATTGTTTAAGCTTTTCCGATATTGATATTAGACTGAATTTACGTATACCATATACAAGTCGAACACATGAATTTTGCACTTTCTTTATTCGACGGGCATAAACACCGGTCAAGCAAGGACTTCATACTACATCGCAGTGGTTAAAGTGTGAGAGTAACAAGAAGTCTCAGAGCATTTTTTTACCTCCACTGAGAAAAACTGTCTTTACTTGTAAATGAGCTCAAGAGATGAATATGCATTTCCAGTTCATTCGAAATATGTTCTCTGGAACGGATAAATAATAATAATAATGATAAAAATAATTTATTTACCACATAAATATAACGTGAAATTTGTGAGTGCGGAAAGTCCTATATCGGTGAAATTAAAAGGTCATTGAAAGTCCCTATTGCCGAGCACAAAAATACACACAGCGAGGGGAAACCAGCAAATCAGGAATAGCAGAGCATGTTTGGACTCATCAGCATAACATTGAGTGGTCCCAAGCTGAGATCATACGCAAGGAGGAATACCGGTTGGTTGGTTTGCCTAACTATAAAATTAGGCTTGGTATCTATATATTTTTCGGAAATAGCTCTCATCAATTCTGATATGTGGTTTGTCTCAGGAAAGTTATCTGATTGATGGATCCGCAGATCAGAAAAAATAATAATATCTACAAAATCAAGAATCTTATAAAAAAATGTTCATTTATTTAGATCTTCCAATATTTTCCCTCGCAATAAGTTTAAGTGATATTCAACTATTTTTCACACAATTCGCAATTTCAACAACACTTTCAGAATGATAGTTTAAATTATCCTTGTCCTTAACCCATATTAGAGTATAATTAGACTCATAAAAACAGACAAAACTACATATAGTATATGGTAATATAGGTAATATGCCAACGAAGTTAGAATAATATTTTTTCTGACTGAAAAATCTGTAGGAAATTACAAAGTGCAACAACATTCTGGTCCCTATTCTAGTTCACTTCTCAGACTTGAAAATATCAAAAAAATTACTATTTCATACATTGAAAAACTATGAAAGTTGCGAATGTTTGCTGATACAACTGCAGTCAAAGATCCAGTGTAGGTAATTCATCACTGTCAACAGAAACTAACTCTGAAGTTATCTCCAAAAATCAACACCGCAAACGACTTGTTCACAATCAACGAAAGGGTAGTTATACTTAAAGTATTCCTAATAAGCTGGTACAAACAAGTCACAACTCTCGCCCCAGTTTCTCAAAATTAACAAGATCGGTTGGAAGTTGTCAGGCACCGACGACGACTGTAGTAATAAGCTCTAATTTGAAATCAAAGTTTTGTTGACATCTGGAATATATAACTGTGAAGGCGGAACGTGAATTTCATTCGTCATCCAGTCGTCGTCGTCGTTTTATACATAATCTTCTAAACGTACAATTAAGTTACAGTTTGTTCCGAGTACATCCCAATCCGGTCGAGAGTTACACCTCATTACGCGTATAAAAACTCTGAAAATTGTTGAACTCATTTGTAGAATGGATTGGCATGACATAGCTTCCTTTTTGATTAAACATCAATTCTTATTAACATAAGAAGTGTTCTTTTCTTTAATCAAGAATAACTATTGACTCTTTGAAAATACTTCGTAAAAGAAAAAAACTATCATTTTCAAATATTTGAATATATTCATATTGAGTATAGTTTTCAATAACAAGTATAGCTTTCTTTTTGATACTACATTAATTATTCTTACCATAAGAGTCGTCGATTACTTCATTCAAAAATTGATATTGAGTGCAAGAAATGAATATTCTCCATGGAAGAAAAATTATATTTTACGAAATATTTATGCTTATATCAAGGATATTCGTAATGATTTTCTTCTAGAAAGTACAGATTATGTTTTGTCTCATTACAGTGCTTTTCTTCAATCTCTCTTCTTTCCTCGTATTTTCTGAACGAATTTATTTAGGAAATTGAAATGTGGGATGGAGTATTTGTTTCCTGAATGCTACATGTCAGTGTCAGAAAAATAAAAAAATAGTCAATTTTGTGTTAAGTGAAAAATCTGAAAATATACCTTTGAAATTAAGTAATGCAAGCCCATTTTGAATATTTTATTCGTCAATATGCCAGTGAAATGCAACAATTATGTAATAGATACTCGATTCTAATTTGGAATTTCCCAATTTGATTCGGGCAAAAAATTGTAAAGAAGGATACATTAAAAAAGCAGTATATGTAATCTTCTATTTATACCTACCTGAATCAATTTTTGATTTTATATATTACTTTCTGCAGTTATATTTTAGATAAATTCTTAAATATACTCATTGCTTTTGGGATAGGGGATATAAAATATAAAAGCAATGAATACTGTTTTCCTGTTTATTCTTTAAATAACTGAAAAATGAATGTGGTAACATATAAAAAGTAACAACTTTTCAAACTCTGAAGCATATTAATAATTTAGTTATATTTATATTTATTAGGTATAGCCAAACAAATTGATGTAGTATTAAATTTGATTATTTACAATAGGAAAGTTTTCTATGTCTGAAACTTGCATGTTTTGATCCCCACAACGTTGTAGTATATTTATTTTCTTGTACTGCTCCAAATTTCAACAGAATTGAATTCTAGTGACTATACAGGGCATTAATTCTTTTACCATATCTTCGGCTAAGTTTTTGATGTTTTTCAAATCAATTTTGTTTTCTGAAAAGAGGCAAACAATTGTTACAGTTGCACTGTTTATGCTTTTAATAAACATACACAACAGATTAGATGACGTGCTCTCCCATTAAACCAATCAGATTTAAAAAAATTAAAAACAGCACCCCCTTCACGCCTCGAAAAATAGCACCCCCTTCACGCCTCGAAAAATAGCGCCATCGAGTTTAGCTCTGAATATTCTTGAAAAATATGAATGTTTCATAATGGTTTTGACTCACGATTAGTTTACCGCAAATATGTGATATTACGAATGAAATTACTGATTTCATTCCAAAACTGACAATCGTGCATCAGAATTGTGAAGTTACTTTGTAGGACGGTTACGTACAAGTCTGGTACCAAGACATGTACCGAATTGAAAATACGAGCAATCAATATACTCTAGGTTTATTGAAAAGCGAGTGTTTGCTACAAAAGTTGCTCAAGAAATACTCACAAACTACTATTCAAAAATGTTCCAAAACCTATGACAACTGAAGACGGGGCCTTAGATATGATAATTTTTGGAGTGGGATGATTTTGGCAAGAAAACTCAATCAATAGGAAAATAGTAGGCGGAGTCAAGGCGGTACGAATTTTGTAATAACAGAAGAAGCCAGACTCCAAAATTTTATAGAAAGATCATTAACAGAGTAGATAATCCCGACCTTTCAATAATAAGATTGCAGTTTTACAATAACGAAAATATATCTTTTGTAGTTCCAATAAACATTATAACAAAGTATTGAAAAGAACAATGATAAGAGATATTGCCCAATAATTACTAGCAGAAAAGATTGAAATTTTCACAAGATTATTTTATTAGAGAGACGCGATTGCAGGTTCGTGAGTTGTGGAATTTCCAACATATATCCCATCAAGAGCTTATGAAATGAAATCTTGTATCAAAATTATTTCTAGCGACGTAACATGCCGCCCGCCTTGAACAATCTGGTTCAAGATCATGTGGTGGATTGGAAATCTTCATCCATGAGTAAGGGACAAATCTTCTTTGCACAACGCTTGTACTCGCCGCTCCTTGTTTTAATTGACACAACTCTAACGACGCCATCTTATCCGGAGTGAACTTTCCCATTGACCATCTGAGTGGCGGTAAGTTTTCGTCCGAGATAAGAACCAAGTCGCCCTCGCGCCGCAGCGCGAGCCTCCATCATCTGGTGCAGGTACTTCTTATGCCATCGCTTCCAAAAATGCTGTTTGAGCTGCTAAGCGTGCTGCCAAGCAGATAGGCGATTTACAGGAGTATCTGTAAGGTCAATGCGTTGCCTATTATAAGAAAGTGGGCAGGAGTAAGAGAGAGTAGGTCATTTGGTATGGAATTTAAGATTGTCTGTATTTCAAGGATATAGGTTTCTAATTGCTCGAAAGTTAGAAGAGTGTCACCAACTGACCTAATTAAATGATGCTTTAAAGTCTTGACCGCTGCTTGCCAAATCCCGCCAAAGTGTGGAGATCTGGGCGGTATAAAGTACCAATCGATCCTTTCTCCACTACAGAAGTTTGAAATAGCTTTCTGATGGGACTTAAAATTGAATAAATCACATAACTCGGTTAGTCCACTTTTTCCTCCAACGAAGTTAGTGGTATTGTCAGAATGAATTTCGTTAGCTTTTCCTCTTCGTGAAAAAAGGCGCTTCAGACTTGCGAGGAAGGCTTCAGTAATAAGGTCACTGACGAGTTCTAAATGGACAGCCTTTGTGCATAAGCAAATGAATAAAAATAATAATAATAACATCTGGTCAAGCCAGAGTCCAAACAGGATGGGTCACTTTCAGAAGAGGTGTATTTCAGAACGATTCCCTCAGTTCTCTTCTCTTCTGCATCTCACTATTGCCATTATCCGTTGCGCTTAGAAATACTCGAGGATATAACACAAGAGGTAACAGCAGTGAAAAACTCTCTCCGCGGCAAGTATCAGCACAAACTCTGACAGATCTGGTCATCGGAACTGTCGGGGAAGAACAAAGTTGCTGCAACAAATATGCTTGCCGTTCCAATCTTACTATACTCGTTTGGAGTAGTAAAGTGGACTCGAGAGGAGCTGTATCAACTCGACGTGAAGACCCGAAAAATAATGCATCCCCATAGGAGTTTGCATCCCAAATCGTCCGTTCCACGTTGTACTTCCCCGGACAGGGAGGCTGTGGACTTTTGCGTTTGGAGTGTCTATATGACAGAATGGTACTGGATGTAGCCTGTAAACTCATCACGAGTTCGGATTCCTTTCTCTGCATGGTCCGCGACCATGAGGGAGCAGGAATTGGAGCATTTCTCTTGAGGGCAGCTGCTTGAGCAGCTGATGAACTCGGTTTAGTTTTCGACACTGAACGAGCTGATCACAACTCCGTCACTGAGTTGGAACCCGTTCAGCAAAGTGCTCGTATAAAAGCCGCAGAGATCACCCCACTTCTGCAGCAACACAAGGATAAGCCAATGCATGGGGTCTTTTTCAACAACAATAAAGACCTTGGCTTCTCAGATCGTCTGATTTTCGCTTTCCTCAGATCGAGTGGGCTGAAGGGTTCATCATGGCATGCCAGGATGGTGTCTTCAACACCTTAGTCTACCGCAGACGCGTGATGGGTATAGAGGTTCCTGATACAAGGTGCAGGGCTTGCCGCGAGGCGTCGGAGACCCTAATGCAATTGCTGTCAGCATGTCCAGCATATGAGGTCTCGGCCTATATTCATCGACATAACGCGACCGTAAGAGAGCTTTATTACCATCTACGGCACTCTTAGGGTATTGACGAGACACCGGTGTTGCCCTAAGCTCTGGGGGATATTCAAGTTGTGAGGAACGAGAAGTGCCAAATTTATTGGAATTATTCTTTCCCCACACTCAGGCTCATACAAGCTAATGAGCCTGATGTAGTCCTTCTTGACCACCAGAGCAAGACAATATTTGTCGTGGAGTTTTTAGCTCATGGCGAGACGAATATCGTCCGAAAAAAGGAGTAAAAACGAATGAAATATCGAAATTTTCTCTTCGAGCTCCGCAGTCTATATCCAGACCACTCTGTCAGGATGGTTGCTCTGATTATTGGAGTCCTTGGTGAAATAATGCCCTCTCTAATCAGGAATCTTGAAATCATATCGGCTTGCCGCACTAAGGCAGAAATCTTAGCCGGACAGATGCAGAAGGCTATCATTCTTGGCCCACTGCGCCTGCTCAGGGTACATGATTCTCGGACCCAATGATCACTTACCACACGGTGTGGGGAGTGATCGTTGGTTGATAATGCTGGCGCGCTCTCCCGAATGTATTGGGGTTTCGGTGGATAGGGCCTGACCAGCGTATACTACTATGGTGATAATAATAACAATTATAATAATATAATCATTTGCTTCAATAAGAGGATTCACATAGCAAGAAGTATCTGCAAATAAACAAAGTTAGTTAACATGGGTTTGCGTATGTTCAAGTATATTGAACCTTTTGAGGACTCTAAGGTTGCGTTTGGGTTTCCCAATCATTTGGGTACAGAAAGTATGAAAGTGAACATTTAGGCTCTATAACTATAGCTAATATAAGTAATATAATAGAATATTGATCAAAAAATACAACCAAAAGAATAGTTGGAAATGGAGAAACAGATTTTTTAAACAGAAATAAATTAAGTAGAGCGGGTGATATAAATATATGACATGAAATATATTAAGTGAGTAAAATAAATAGAACTAATAGTGAGCAAAACCTTGACATTTGGTTTCGATGTTACAACCATGTACCCATCCATGATCCCACCACTTATGTCCCTCTCAAGCAAAAGTGGATTCAGAAAAGCTTAGTATGGAAGAATATGTCTAAATCTGAAGTTTCCAAAACTACACATATGACCTAAGAGGTTATGAACGTGTTTCTTGTCAATCAGTTATACAACACATTCATCGTTAATTAGAGTAATAGGCTTATTTTTGCATAACACCAATTTAAGCTTTCCATCGATATCAATTAATTTAATTATAATCGAAAGAATCGCTCTGCAACAAAATAAAAAGTATCTAAACTTGCTTATCATTTGAATTGAAAAAACTCAGATCAAAATTATGAAATGTCCAAAGAAGAAGGAAGTACTTGAGGTTGAGGTTGAATTTACTAAGCATGAAAAGTATATCGTTTGATCTTATGATAAATGCATTTCAATTATTGGAACGTACCTAATTACATGAGTGAGAGATAAACTAGTTTTACGATTATGTCTGGTAATAATCATTAATCACCATTATTGAACAGTATAATGAACTTTGTTGAGTCAAAAAATTCTTTCTATTATTCCAGATGGTTCCCGATCAAAGGAATCTACCACAGCACTCTACTTAAAAATTTTGGAGAACGTTGATAACAGTGAATGCCCTGTTGGGATATTCTGTAATCTCAGCAGGGCATCATATGGTTTCGTTGAATAAGCTATAACGCTTTCGATTGTATTGAAAAAAAAACAGAAGCCAGTTCGTTTCTGTTGATGATAATAGATAAAATATTCACAAAGAAATAAAAGCAATGGATACAAATCCATATCTCAGTCTGAGTTATTTTCCTTACATTTTCAAATTCAAGGAAAATGGAAAAAGTTGCAAAAGTAATAGATAACGATATCAACAAAGAAAGAAATGAAAGGAATACAAATCTAGAACTCAGTTTGAGTTTTTTCCTCAGATTCTTTCAGTTTCAGGGAAATGGAAAAGTTACAAAGTTAGTAGATAAAGATATTAGCAAAGAATGAAAAGGATGAATACAAATCTATAACTCAGTTTGAGTTATTTTCCTCACATTTTTCTCGTTTCAGAATGGAAAACGTTACAAAAGTAGTAGATGAAGATATTAACAAAGGAAGGAAAGGAATGAAAACAACTCCATAACTCAGTTTCGGTTACTTTCCTTACATTTTTCTAGTTTCAGGAAAATAGGAAAGTTACAAAATTAGTAGATTACGATATCAACAAAGAAAGAAAAAAGCAGTCAATCTATATGCAATAATCATAGCATATGCTTTCGAGCATATGCTCAATTAATTGATTACTGTTCCTTTTCCGTCTTCATCCGGTATTCCCTATCAACAGTTCTCTGAAAAATATTAAATGATTTATTTCCGTTAAAGCAATAATTCCCTATGACTTCTTTTCACTTCATCTCGAAGGCATATTATGCAACTATAGGAGTAAATTATACGGGAACCATTATACTGCTAGCTATAGATACGGCAGCATTAAAAAAACTAAGTGTCGAAGAATGAAGGTTCTCGAATGACGATGAATTTTACCGGTAGAAAAAAAGCTAAATACTGGTTTATGATTACCGGTAATGGCTAGGTGGAAATGAAGGAATGCGCGTGCAGTATTCAAAAATGTTAATACCATCTGACGAGGTGCTTTTCAAAAGTGCGATGGTTACCTGAGGACGGCCGCAGGGTGTCCAAATGACTTCAATTTGACAATTATCAATTAGAGAATGGAAATGCTGTGGTAATCGATCAGATCTAGCACTGAAAGCGACTATTAGTACAGCTAAATAAAACAAAAATCAACCAAAACCGGCATTGAGAAAAGGAAATGTCCAGATTGTTTATAATCTTTCGCCCTACTCAATCTAAAATGCAGTTTTTATAACAAAGTGCATTTAAATTGATCAGTTATCACTGAATACATAAAAAAGTTTGTATATAGACAGACAGACAGTTTTATTGATCATAAAATCACCAATTTACATCAGGTTGACAAGTCATAAAAATCAAAAATTTAAAGTACCATTGATAAGTAACATTGCAACAGTAATGACATGTTTGTTATATTTTTCAAATTGTTTGGCAAAATGTTGAGGTACTGCATACCAGTGTAGTCTGGTGGATTTTTATAACTTGAATATCTCAACTTTTGTAATCTGAATTGATTTTTTTGTCTTATTTGGTAGCCATGAAAGTCGCTATTAATTCCAAAATTATTCTTGTAAGCACATGTTAATAGTTTATATAAATAAATATCTGTGAAAGTTAATAACTGCTTTGTTCTGAACACCCCTCTGCAGGACTCAAGATAGTCTAGTCTGAACATAGCACCGATTATTCTTTTTTGTGACAGAAAAACTCTGTTACTGAAAGTTGCTAGACTAAGAAGTTGTAACTAATGGCCGAGTAGACTGCGATTAGTCCATTCAAGGTTGTTTATTGCATAGTATTGTTTATTAAGTTTAGAGCAAATGCTGTTAATGTATTCGTCCCAGTTGAGAGTTTCATCTAGAACCGTGCTAAAAAAATTGCATTTGGTACTGAATAGTAAACTGTTTTGCCTAAATATATTTTGGGTGATTGTGGGATCTACAGAGGGTCTGTGGAATTTGAGCGGTGTTGATTTGAGTGGCTCATCATCAGACGACTTTTATGACACCATTCATCGAACTCGTGGAAGACCTTTTTTGTTTCAGATATAACTTCATCTTAGTTTATGCTGGATACGATTATAGATGTGTCATCAGCATACATGAAGACTACCATAACTTATGCGGTCTGGTAAGTCACTGAGGAATAATAGAAAAATTAGGGGACCAAGCACACTTCCTTGAGGTATTCCCGAATTAACCAGATATTCGTTTGAAATTTCATTATTCACCCTCACAATAAGTCTTCGCCCTTGTAGGAATGATTGAAAACAATCAAGTATATTTCCCCGCAGTCCTATTGCTGATAATTTTGACAATATGAAATCGAAATTGCGGCTGTCGAAGGTCAAAAAACAGTCCAACAATAAATTCATTTTTATCCATCTTGTCATTAATAAGTTGTACAAAAGAAGTTGTCGCCGTTTCGGTTGAGCAGTTTTCCCTGAATCAGTGTTGATTTTGGTTCAGTATATTGTATTTGATGAGAACACTATTGATTCCTTTGTAAACACCCTTATCTAATACTTTTCAGAATATACTGAGTAAGACGATGGGTTTGTATTTTTTAAAGATTATTGTCTATCACTTAAAAAACCTTCCACAGCCTTCTTAATGCATTATAAAGATTTTATTTCTGTTACATTCTTTGGCAAATAGTTCAACAAATTATAGCTATTACAAACAATAAAATCCTTTATAACTGATGTCATTGGTATTGACAATTTAATGTTGTTGGATTGCCTCGTCACATAATGGGTTGGTGAGGATTGAAATTTGTTCGAGTATTTTTAATCAAACACACTGTTTCCATTACAAAGATAGAAATCACTGTTAGAATTCTATGAGTGGTAAAGAGTAATCTACAAGAGCCTGTACGTTTTGATTTGCAGATATATCTAACGGCTGGTTTTTGCATAATTAAAATATTTTGTAGTAGATAACCACTGCATTCGCCCCAAGATGGAATTCCATATCTCAGGTGAGATTCCACCAAAGAAGAACAAACAGTCTATCTGCTCTTAAACCAAGTTCATTTGCTTTGTTCATTTTTCATATCGTGGAAGGTTATATACACGAAAAAACAGTAAGAAATCTTTTCCCATTTATACTTTTGTTCCATATTCGTTCCACATTCAGCGTTCAGTGGAGATTCTAGTTGAAATGCCTTAGAAAAAGCTGAAAAATAGTGCACGCTTCAATCTAGACCATCGAGACGAAATATAATACCATTATTACTGTTTATTTTAACGGAATCCGTGACTGTTTTTTCAAAGGAACTTCTCAGCAACAATTCGTACGAATCGTGATTGTTTCCGCGATAGTCATCGTCGAGATTCTGTAAAATACATACTTGATGCTCGGTATCATGTAATACGTCTTACCGTTACGAATGGAAATGATTTAGTTTTGATGCATTCATAATTCCACAAAAATTCAGATTCCAACGTCTCGGTTACCTCTTGTATGTCGTGCAAGAATAGTCGGACAAAAAATGTCGATTATCTAGGCAGCGGATGTGGAGAAGCAGCTCGGATGGTTTTTCTTTCAAATGAGATTCAACACGGTTGTAGTTGTCTTTTTCGAATTGATAGTTTTACTTTTCATTTGTCTTTGCTTTCGTAATCAGTCAGTTGACAGCTTGCATAAGCTGTTTCTTAAGTACTGTCAATAATTTGAGGAGGTGATTTTTCAAGAGAGAGAAAATGTACTTCATTGTCAGAGAAATTAACATTTTTTATTGACAAATATTAAACAGTAAAATACAAATTACATAGCGAATTGGAAAGTATAAATACACTATATTTAATAAACATACTTTGTTGAATCAAAAAAGCTCCAGTCACTTTCAACAATTAGAAATACAAATTATATACAATATAAACTAGTATATCGAGTCATTATACAGTGCATATTTTTTCAGGTTATTTATGGATTGAGTTTTACTATTACTACCACCGAAATGGTTAAAATGTTTTATACCTTCGATAAAAGACAAAGTCTGAAATGAATGTCATACGAATAAAAGGGACCTACTAAATATACCACGTACTGTTTCAATTTTTCATTCTCTATTTCGGTACCAACGTATTGCAAATTTTTCAAGTAAAATTGATGGATCATTTCAAAATCGACTGTTGGTAAATTGTCGGGGTCAGCTTTAACAAAACATTCATTTTGAAATTATTTTAACAAAAATACGAAGTTATGTGTGGAAACCATTGACATTAGAAAGAGCACATTGTCGCATAC
>WOGR01004557.1:0-14608 GCA_015342045.1 Leptinotarsa lineolata | reverse complement strand
CACAGAACTGGCCCGCTCGATCCCCGGATCTCAATCCTCTCGATTTCTCTATTTGGGGCCATTTACAGCATTTGGTTTATCGTACTCCTGTTCGCGACGTAGAGGACTTAAGAAACCACATTATCGATGCGTGCAGGGTAATCAGAGAGACTCCAGGAATATTTGAGCGATTACGTGGCTTTTCCATAAATTATGTGATAACTATTATAAAATATGAATTCAAAAGTGTATCGGTGGTACGCAGTCCCTCAGTGTACTAATACATCTATAAAAACTACGAACATGTTATTTGTGGTCGTCCCGTACAAAGAAAAAACACGAAATGAGTGCCTTAAACTTGTGTGTTCGTTGTGAAAATATTTCAGATGAGTTGTCTATTTATATCATCCAATAAGAACCAAAAATAGCAAAGTAATAAAAAACTATGACTCAGAATTGGGAATTGATAAATAATGAACCCATCCAAAGGCTTGAAAGAAGCAGGGTACATGCATTCGTCAATTTTTTCCCATTGGTTTTATGAAGGAATTTAGATGAGTTCAACAGATCTCTTCTGTGAATTGTTTTTAAATCTTGCTGGAACATAAGACTCGGACGTGTAATATGTCGACGGGTTTTTCAAAAAGTTAATTTTTCCAAGGTCTCATCAATGTGTTTTCACGTATCTACAGAATATCGAATATACAATTCGAATAAGCAATACATCCGGTTAACTTTGGCATATTGGTCCTACGGACCGGATATATGTCGAGACAAAAAGAACCGGATATCCCGAAATAAAAATAAAAGAGGTATTTTCGATCCCCAATCCGCCGCACCACAAAAATACCTAAAATAGTTACGAACCCCTTCCTTACCGAAATAGCCGTATCGAGACATTCATCCGGAATACCGAAACGGCTACGAACTTGCGTCATTCGTCCTACGAATTTCTCTCTAACGTTTAAAATAAACATATGCCTACGTACATTTTATTACAAATCTGCAATATCGCGCGATGAGAGAATGGAATAAACCGATCCGCTGGTATGATTCCTTCTCCTCGCCGCCCGCCGAAAGGTCACACTCTAGATAACTGGTCGAGTTAGCCGCGCAATCGCGTGAGGTGTAAATATTTGTCGTAGTACTAGAATGAATCCGAACCACGTACGACGATGGAAAAGAAAGCGACAAGCAGGCTTGGATCGGAGTCGAAACATTCGAGAAGGCGATACATTCGGGCGCCGGTCAATCGCGCTTGACTGATGAGACGATGCGGGCGGGATTTCACAAGTATTGTCTGAAATCTCAGAATAAAAATATTACTATGAGTCTGAAACGCCGGTCTATGAGCTGGTTGGGTTGTTGCCAATTGAATTCACGGGCCCTTTTCGGTTTTTACCAAATTATATGAGGAGATAGAGACAGCATTCGTTTATGAAGAGCAGATGAGCACCCCAGAAAACACAATTTTTGAAATAACGATAGTTTTAGTTTATTGGCAGTGATTTCATTTAATTTCTTCATCATTACCTACTAAAAATTACATACGAGCTGGTTGAGTTGTTGCCAATTTAATTCACAGGCTCTTTTCAGTTTTTACTAAATTATATGAGGAGATAGAGACAGCATTCGTTTATGATGAGCAGATGAGCATCTCAGAAAACACGATTTTTGAAATAATGATAGTTTTGATTTATTGGCAGTGATTTCATTTCATTTCTTTGTCATTACCTACTGAACATTACATATGAGCTGGTTAAGTTGTTGCCAGTTGAATTCACTGGCTCTTTTCGGTTTTTACCAAATTATATGAGGAGATAGAGACAGCATTCGTCTATGATGAGCAGATGAGCACCTCAGAAAACACGATTTTTGAAATAATGATAGTTTTGGCAGTAATTTCATATCATTTACTTGCTATTACCTACCAAACATTAACTATTATTAGGATATATCGTTTCAAACCATCACTTTGAAAACGCTAATGTCATAATGAATGTCTCAATTTTGTTATTTTAACTGCATCTCAAACTCAAAAAAACAAAATATAACAGAAGTTTTTCGCTGCTTGAGAGATGTCTGATTTGCTGATTTTTTAAGTTTCATGAACTCGTTTTCGAACTATCTCTTCAACAATTTCCTTTCCTGTACACAGGTCCTTCACTGAATGCCGTTATACTGTATAATATAATTTACTCATATGATTAAGTGATTCACATTCGCATCATGAACGGTTTCTGTCACACTTTTTGCAGCTCAACTCTTCATTATACACCCCTAATTCATTCAAGTGTCCTCCAAATAAAGAAAAGCCCAACCGATCTGAGTTCGGTGTATGTTACGAAATATATTCTGCCAGCTCCATTTCATCTTATTGAATAATTTTCTTATGCATGATCATGTTTTGGAGCACTCTGTTGCTTAGGACCACTTGATGTTACGTTGTTGAGTCCAAACATGCTCTGCTATTCCTGATTTGCTGGTTTCCCCTCGCTGTGTATGTTTTTTGTGCTCGACAATACGGACTTTCAATGGCCTCTTGCTTTCACCGATATAGGATTTGGAGTACCCATTCCGTTGAAGATCATTTTTGTTGATGCCTAGTTCTTTCTCCAGACCTTCCTTCGTATTGCAGAGCCCGAAAGCACGGTCTACTAGAGTCTTGATGATTCCTCTTCAAGTCGATTGATGGTGGTTGGATTCGTGGTTCAGATACTGTCCAATTGTATTGGTTATTTCAGGAATTTCAAATCATTTTATACAATATTAGACAATGGAAGTCCGAGCTGATGAGATAGAGCTGTTCAGTTGTGAGAGGCAAATACCTCTTGAAATGTGTTCCATTTGACGGGGACGTCTTTATGATTATTCGAGACGTTCCAGTTATGTAAAGTCAATTATCGTGGAGGTCTACGATAGTTTTTGTTCTTTTTGAGAGAGGATGTAGGTAATGATGATATGGTTGGAGTAATCGATAGAAATATAGTTTTCATTAAAACTATAAGTTAATTGAAAATAGAATGTTTTAAGTTTCAAGTTCGGCGCTTAATAGCAAATTTAGTTGGAGTCTGATAGCTGTCAAGTACTTGTTCTGTCTGTGGCTATCTATGGCCAGAAATAATCTATATCTTCCATATACGGTTATTGGTGACCCTCAAGATCGCTGCTCATTGTGTATCAAGTGAAACCAACACAGCTTAATCGTGGAAACACGATTTGCGCTCGAATTTTTTCTACATGACGAATTGACGATTATCCGACATTCTATCGACTGTTTCCAAACGAAACATCAGACAATGAGAATGACACGTGCACGACAAAGAGCACGGCAGATGGGCCTAGTCTCTCGGTGTGACGTCACCCGCGAGAGGGTTCGACCCTAAGGGCCGTCGCGAATGAAGTCTTTCCGACGCCATCGACTACCATCTACATAATTTCGAACGATTCTTGCACGTTGTAACAAGTTAGAACGTGCATTCCGACGGTCGCTAACAACTTGTCCCGAATGAGCCATAAAGCGCGGTTGGCAAACAAGTCTACCGAAGACTTTGGTTATTGGCTTTTAATGATAAGGAAACTGGAACGTTTAAACGTTCAAAAAATGGGATTCTGTTTTTATATTTATGGGTGTACCTAATCACGAAACATTTAATGAGCGTTACATAAAAGTTACATGTTCGTTATATTATATGAAAGTACGAAATGTACCTACTAGAAGAATTTTACAAAAGGGATTAAAACGGCATTAACCGCTAATTAATAGTTTATTAATTAGTACTGATGAGAGGATCCCTAGAGCAATACGCTTTCTATAGCTTTCTAGGAAGAAATAGTTGTATAGACTTTCTATATATATTATGCATGAGCCACAGCATTTCCAAATTTTTCAATTCCTGTTTATTTCATACTACAGATATTATTTTCAGAAAAGTGATCAAAACCTTTGAAAAATTATGCATTTAATTGATTTTCAGCTTTAATTCAAATGGTTGGTGAGTTATAATGAAACTTATTTTCGCCCTATCTCTAATTTGAGGTACTTTTCGGCACAAGAATGTACTTTAATATCGAATAAAAACAACTTAAACACGTGTAATTGGCTCTTCTCTTTCAAGAGTTTAGAGCCTTTTTCATTGTAAAGCTTTATGTTTGATATTAGCGCCTTCTTTTATCGATTATGACGAATGTTTACTTTTGGTTTTTAACTAAATGTTTATTTTATAACCAGGTTGATCTACAATGAAGCACCATAGACGTGTACGGATGGTATTGAGTGTCTGAATGGTAATAAAGTCAAAAAAGTGGACATCAAAGTACCCTATATCAAGGACATTTTGGAAATGACTCCTGAACTAAATATGAAGACCCTATCACAGCGAGTTGAACTTCTTACAAAGCCAAAGTTAACAACAAATTTCCTTTAACTGAAAAAATAGACAAACTACGTTGTTTTAATGAAAGAAAAAGGATATTGGAAAACTTTTCCCCTCATGTGGATCCTCCCAGAATTTGTTCAGCCAGAACTATTAATTGAGTCTGTTATATACTAATACCTTCAAAATGTCTTTTCTTGACTATCATTTTATTGATCACTGATGCATTAGTGATATTTTAGTTAGTATAGCTAATATATCACTTACATGAGGATATTTTTAAATTCAGCAGAACCGAAGTGACTGCCCCATTAGAAGAAATTGTCCGGCGTGAAACAATCAATTCTAGGCGAATTTGAACTATTTGCTTAATTGAGTCTACTTCTCATCATAGGAAATCTTCTCAGAATCGTTTTACGAAGTCGCAGTGTTTGGCACCCATGTTTGTGAGTAAGTGACGTCATGAACTTCGATTGCTGTTCGTCGTCACGTGACATGATAGGGATACACTTATATTTTGATCACCACAATAAAATTACTTAGAAATGAAAAATTTCATTACGGGCACTACGTTTGCGTAGTAAAATTACATTTTAAATTGAATATGGTCAACATTCCTATCCATGTGAATATTAGTAAATATTTTTTTATTATTTCTAGATTCTGATATAATCTTCTATCTGTTTCTTGTGGTAATTGTATTCAAATTTCCATTACTAACAAAAAAAAGTATTCAACAGGAAGAAGCATTACCACATCATTCGATCATCTTTGCCTTGACTTTTGCCTTATCGGTGCATTTTTTTATTGAGCGTTCAACATTCAAGGTGAGATCATGCAACCTCTAGCTAACATAAGCCAGGGTCGATTTAAAACCGGTAAATCTCATGTCTTCGCCGATTTGGTTCACAATTAAATGAGAGTAAGCGTTATAGAGTACTGGCCTACTTTAAAGACTCTCCAAAAATATCTCTCGTTTGTTTCAAGAACAACTTGGGCTTACAGAAAAAAAATAATCCGAGAACATCGTTTGAAATGAATAAAAACCAAGTTTCTGACATTTTATATTGGCCAATCTGGGTGGACTTCCCCAAAAGAATACAAGACCGTAGAATTAGATTTTGAATGCAGATTTCGTCAACATTTTAAAATCAGAGGGACATGAGTTCAATCAAGGCTATGACGTACTAAATTTGAAACAGAAACGTATAAAACCAGATCTTTTACTAATTTCCTATGGGTATGCGATAATAGCCGGGTCGAATTACTTTCCCGCAGTGTCAAGAATCAACAAGCACCTGACTAATATCACTGTTCCTGAAAAATATTTGCGAAACCGAATCCCACGCCTATTCAACAAGACATGGGGAGACGATAGGGCGACAATTCCTCCGTGACTCACTCTTTTGTTATAGGGGTATGATTGAATCACTCACACACTATATCGAGCCGGTCCCCTTTTCATTTGCAGAGCTGACCCTTCACCTTGAACGTATGTATACCACATTATGGCTTGTTGCTCTCCGGGCTTGATATTCGTCGCGGGTACAGTTTTATTCATAATTTGCTAGGTGACTCAACGATAAACCGAAACGAGTGACAAACGCGAATGATTAGCCGGAAATGATTACACGGGGCCATTTCCCGAAGAGGTTCTTACGCATATTTCACACACCTGGTTAGATTCATCGGTAATGCGAATACGTTGACGGAGCATAAAGTTACAGGACTGGTCTAGGAATGTTTTGTGTCTATGTAATGAATACTCTTACTGGCGGTAGTGCCTTTAAGACAACTTCTTCTTCTTCTTCTTTTTTTTATTGAATCTGCCGTTACTTGAAGTTCATAGCACAGCTTGTCAAATATGGCAAGAGGTTTGAGAATTTCTGATCTCTCTTTCGCTAGTACCGTACAATCTAAAGAGAGAGAGAGCAAAAATTCTTAAACCTGTTCCTGTGTTTATTAGACGACTAATAAACACTAGATAGATAATAAATGAATTTTACACTAGAGGTTCCGGTTCTATGTATCAACTACTTTGTCAGTCCTCTTCAATCTTCCATTGTTTGTTTTGCTAGCTTCTTAAACTCTGTCCATCCAAGCAACGGAGTACTCCAAAACATTGTCATGCATAGTGTACGTGATCTCCCAGACAAGGCTGCTTGTACAGAGCCGCACTAAGGAACGGCAGAAAACTTATGGAGGAAACAAAAACAATTTTGTGTATTTAGCATTAAAGGAACTACAAAAAACTGGGGACATTTTATTTCGGCTTCTTGTGGTTTACGATTACCCACGTGTCATCCAGGTGATAAATTTTTCTATTCTCTCTTCTGTAGATCCGTATTTTTATTAAATATTGTCGTCTCCATAATACTGTTTCTGGTTTCTCAAGCAACAAATAATTTCTCCAAGCCAAGGAGGCTTGTTTATTTTACCCAATAGATGCAAATGTGCCTGGTGATCATGCCTTGATCAGCATCTATCGTTGTTTGGGTTGCTGTTGGATGGAGCGAGTTTAGAGTATCCATTTTGTGACAGTAGCGGTACGGGTAGCAAGGTGTTGTTCTTGGGGGTTCTCCACTGTTATGGAGGAGTTACTACGTCTTCTGGACTTCAGTGGCTATAAAGTACCAGCAGACGACTTAGTCAGCTTGGTCCAGGGTAAATACAATGATATAGTGAGTGGATGCATACAGCAAACCCTGAATATTAAAACGAAATTGACTGATGGAAAATTGTTGAACATAAGCCCAATGAAATCGACTGTATTAGCATTCAGCAAGAGGACCAAAACAGATGGCCTATGATGACCTCTAAATGTTTCTAAATTCCAACTTTGGACTCAGAATTCGAGATGTTCCTACTTCACATTCGAAAAATAGTGAATTTTATTTTCATTAAAATTCGTAGCCCTTTTACGCTTTGGTAACCCATCCTGAAAGCTCAGAGTGGATAAACTGCGGAAACATCTCAAATTGTCGAATTTAATACTTCAATTCAGACGATTCGACACCAACATAATAGTGTTTGACAGTGTGACTGTTGATGGCGAAGACTCACGTCTCAGCAGGATATTAGTCAGCGTTATATTTGTAGTGTTCGATCAAAGTGGCATGTTGTGCACTCGCGTTATCTGAATCACGAACGAGGTGAATGAAACGTGACCATCTCGTCTCGTTGGTTCATCCAGTGTGTAGTAGTAATAGACCAAACAACGATAGAGAATATAGATGCGGATAATCACAAATGTTTCGAGATTATTCACATCTGTAACGATAAACAAGAAACTGTGTTCCGTGGAAAATTGACATTTGTATTATTCGGTTTGGAACTGTAATTTTGCTCTCAATTTGATGAATTGTTGTCAATGAGAGGCTCAAGATTCGTTCTCTATCAATATTATAGAACCTTTATTTCAAGCAGAAAGTTGAGTTGTGGTTTTTATTATCGAAAGGAAATGACAGCTGACAACAGTTACATTATTCGCATGAAAATGTGCTGTACAAGTATAAAAGCCCAATACAAAAGTTAATTTGCGATTTACAACGGAAATGCAAATATTCGGAAAAGCATGAACAAGCTTTTACCAAACTTTGGACTCTGATCTATTTTATTCGATTTCCTTAGCAATAAATATTTCCAACAAAAATGCAACACTAATTATGAACAAAAACGATGGCATCAACAATAGTGGTCCTTCAAGCCGGATCTGAATGTGGTAATATCCGAGAATCTAATGAAAACACTTTTTGAACACCAGAAAAAAGCATTGTATCTCTACACTCGTTTCGCTAACAATGCTAACATCATCAGGAAATAATTGAAACAATCTCAAGTCTTCGGTAAGTATTAGACATTGTGTTTGTTGAACCCCATTTGTCAATTACTGATGATGTGCTAAATATTGTTTCCCATGAAATACGGTTTTTATCGAAATATCGTCTTTTTTCAGCTGAAGAATTTGTCGTGTTTGCAGAATTCATCAACCTAATGCGGAAAAGTAAATCTCAGGCAGTACAATGGTGTAAGTTTACAGGTTTGTAAAAACATATTAAAACTTTGCTTTCGAATGAAAACGTAGACGACTATCCAGAAGTTTCCTTAGTTATATGTAAAAAAAGCGCTTTTGAGGTTACTTTTTTCAAAGTTATATATTCTCAATCTGTTTTGAATTACCATATTCATGAAACAGAATTACCATAAAATCCACTATAGCCATTGGCTAATGCAGTACGTAGATCAAGAAGATCAACTCAATTAGTGGTATATAATATACATATTTTAATATTATAGCAGGTTATGATTTTGTAGTCAGCTATCAAACACATGGAGTCAGTGTTTTAACAAACGGAAAACTTGTTTTAGTGGACAGAATATACGCAACGGAAAACATTAATGAGATGCTTTATCCAATGATCACTAGAAATAACTCTGTGTGGATTTGAACCCAAAATTTGTGTTTGTTGACATGCTGGTATGTGGTACGATAGAAATTACATCGTGTTTTCGAACAGTGTGAAGCATAGCCACATAATTATGGAATAACATCACAAAAGAGTGTTGCTGCAGAGTTTATATTACAAACAATGGCCAAGGGATGAGTTCCTACAAGTTATCTTTTCATCAACATTCATTAACCTCAAATCGTAAGAACCTGATTTGTTATCTCCCAAAACTTGAAAGGGAAACTCGATAATGACGTAGGCTTTGTGTTGCGATTCTGTGAATTTACGTACTCCTGTTTACGACTTGCAATCTAGAACATTAAAAAAATTACCCTGCACTTTCGTTTAAGCTGCCAGCCTCAACATCTATACTTACGTCAACAGGTAGTTAGTGTATTTCCTGTAAACAGAAGTTGCTCATAAATAAGTCGTAATCGTAAATCGAAAATGCGGCATTTTAACTTAATATACGTGTCGATAACTACTACCTGTTGTACTGAAATATACAAAATGGGCTAGAATTACTGAATGAATCGTTCCGTGCTATGGCGTGGGCTTCGCTCTATCAGAATATCAGTTATAGGCGCTAACACCGATTATCGCGACGAGCTGGAAATTTTTTCATTGAATCATTCGGCCATGATTTGTGACCATGGAATCTGAGCGATTGTTATTATTATGCATACGTTAAGGATATACCCGGCAGACAGAGGCGTGCCTTTTTTATCATCAAGACCTTATCTCGCACTCATTCAGAATTGTGTCTTTTCTGACCACCAACTGAGTTGCTGGCTAAAGTAGTGCGTTTCGTTAGTACTAATAAACCACAAGCTAAAAATGATGATCATTACCTTTAGTGAATGTCTTTGGCGAACGTCATCATTGAGCAAGCATTGCCGTGTGAATAAAAATATAGGAAAAAAGGTGAACGTTACCTTTGGCTAACGTCACCATTGAGAAAACGTTGCCTTATTAGTAGGAGAAGTGAACATTACCTTTGGTGAACTTCATCATTATACAAATGTGTGAATGAAAAAGTCCAGTTGTTTACATTGGTGAATGACACTATTGAGCATACGTTGCTCTGTAGGTAGAAAAGGCAAACCTTAGATTCGTCTAATCTCAGCTATGCTGCTTTGTGCATACGTTGCACTGTAAGTAGAAAAGGTAAACGTTACCTGTGGCGAATGCCAGATTGAAAAATGGTTGCTCTGTAAATAGAGAAGGTAAACATTATCTTTGGCTCACGTCACCAACGTTGTCACGTAAATAGGAAAGGTAAACATTACCTTTGGTGAACTTCGTCATTAGGTAAACGTGTGAATAAAAAAGTCGAATTGTTCACATTGGTGAAGGACACTATTGCGCATACGTCTCTTTGTAGGTAGAAAAGGTAAACCTTAGCTTTGTCTAATCTCAGCAACGCTGCTTTGTCTGCTTTGTGCATATGTTGCTCTGTAGGTAGAAAAGGTAAACTTTACCTGTGGCAAATGCCAGATTGAAAAATCGTTACTCTGTAAGTAGAAGAGGTAAACTTTACCTTTGGTTCACGTCACCAACGTGGCCACGTAAATAGGGAAGGTAAACATTACTTTTGGTGAACTTCGTCATTAGGTAAACATGTGAATAAAAAAGTCGAATTGTTCACATTGGTGAACGACACCATTGAGCATACGTCACTCTGTAGGTAGAAAAGGTAAACTTTACCTGTGGCAAATGCCAGATTGGAAAATCGTTGCTCTGTAAGTAGAAAAGGTAAACGGTACCTTTGGTTCACGTCACTAACGTGGCCACGTGAGTAGGAAAGGTAAACATTACCTTTGGTGAACTTCGTCATTAAGTAAACGTGTGAATAAAAAAGTCGAATTGTTCCCATTGGTGAACGACACCATTGAGCATACGTCACTCTGTAGGTAGAAAAGGTAAACTTTACCTGTGGCAAATGCCAGATTGAAAAATCGTTGCTCTGTAAGTAGAAAAGGTAAACGTTACCTTTGGTTCACGTCACCAACGTGGCCACGTAAAAAGGAAAGGTAAACGTTACCATTGGTGAACTCCTTCATTACGCAAATGTGTGGATGAAAAAGTTAAGTTATTCGTATTGATGAGTATTATTGAATACATATTGATAGAGGCGTCAAAATCAGAAGTAGCTACGTAGCGCAAAAGTTAAGTTGTATATTTCACCCTGAGATTAATTTTCGGTGTTGTAGTGCTTGCAAAGTTATGCTGGATAGTATCTGTTAACTGTTTTTGGGTGCGTTTCAATTTTGAGTCATTAGATGATTAAAGCGATTTGATGTCATGTAAAATTCAAGGGGATTAGATTGAATCTCAAGTTTGGAAATAACAAATGGCTTTGTATGACAAATAGAAGGGTTATGCAATCGACAGCCTAGTATGTTGATCCTTTCACGCGCCACCACTGATAGAACTCGTATCCTTAAATAGTATCTTTGTATTTACACGTAACTATCTGCTATTTGGGAATAACGACAATAAAAAATAAGAATGCGTGTAGATTATTAATACCGACAGATTATTCTGATGCTCGGTGTCGTAATGCTGCTACCATTCCTAGCGCGCCAAGGTCCAAAAATATGGAATACATTATAGGTCCACCAAAACCGTCAAAATCTATTGAAGGACGTCTGAAATCACGCGATACAACGCCAGTTGGTTTACTTGTTGCTGCGTCACATCAGATAATAAGTACTATTTGTTGATGCTTCTCCTGTCGATAGCAGTTAGGAACGACAATGAGATCTCTATTTGAAACGTCTGAGATTATTGGATATACTGTCATTGGTCTCAAGAGTTCATCTTTCCACGTCAAAAAAATCTGGTGGAGGTAAATCAGGTGATATCGATTGCTTTTCTGTTGATTCTTTTCTCCCTGCATATATTGTGAGGAAAATAACCGAGAAACGGGGATATCGAGTAATATGGAAACGAATGCTAAGAAACAATTATCTATTACTTCAAGATTTAATCCACACGTTAAGAATATGTGAACGTACCCGTTCGAGAGAGGAATTTTCCATTGCGATGTTTCAAAATGTTTGTGAATATTCGTTATAATCTTACTTTTCATTTCGTGCTCTTAACAAAACCTTAATCGAAATTCAATAGGAAACAGAACAGTGATTCATTGATAATGGCATTATCTTATCACTATCCATATTTAAATTTCTTTATCTGAGAAATGACTGGGTGTGACCGAAGTCGAACGGAATCCATGTTTGTCATGTTATTTCTTGCTTGCATTTTCATAAGATCATTTTTTAAAAGTAGATAATTGAGCAGCTGTTTTGGAAAAAAAAAGAGAAATGTTAATTTTTAAACGAATTCATGACTATTTTCTAGTGGTCGAAATAGTGTATATTTCGAGCAAAGTAACTGTTGTACAAAAATATATTGCTATCCAAACTGAACCTTAACAAATTTGTGACGTTTTTTGTCTTGATATCATTATACCGGGTATTGCTACATTTACTTTCTCAAATAAAACTGACGTCTAGGTTTTTACCATCAAAATTTACTTATTTACTGTCAAACAAATTTTTTTGTTTTTGTTAACACGACGACACAAATAAGCTGTCGTTATCAGAACATTCTCATTTCTTAATCAGTTCATTTAAGAATTTAGTTGACAGATGTCGCTAACTTCAGTAAACCTATCCTATCAAAGTAGTATTTTTATTTTATAATCGACTGTTCAAACTGTATAATCGACATATGAAACTGTCGATTAGCTATAAAGTGTTGATTATCTATAATCAACAGTTTGAACTGTTGAAATGTATGATCAAGAGTCCAAATTAATGGTTTTCAATAAATGACAGTTCAAATTGACAGTTCTAAACGTCAAATATAAATAACCTGAACTCAAACTGTTCATTATAGCTAATCGTCAGTGTCAACTGTGGATTATAGATTCATTGTTTATAAAACAAGAATACTATAAATAGAAATGTTACTGAGAACAATAATCTTCGTCATCTTCGTTGACGAAATGAGTTTGCTTCACACCTCACTTCACTATCTCTCATAACTTCACCACTCAGTTCTCCAAAAAAAGATTATTGCTGACTTTGAATGTAGGCAATAATCGACCTAGTTTGTTGACAAAATTATTGAATAAATATCAAAAAAGCGTGAAGCACAGTATGTAGGTTTTGATGGGTTCCATGGCATTAATTCCAACATATTTGTTCCATGTGCACATGATTTGGTTTGGCTGGATTTTTCCTGAACTTGTTTTGATTGTCCTCAAACTACCTCCTACTATGATAACATAAGATATGATGGACTGTATAAACTCAGGTAGGGTTTTCACTATACTATTATTATCATATCTCTCAACAATATTGTGAAAAAAATAAATACTGCACGGAAAATAAAATACATTCAATGAAAAGTATAGTATCCACATAGTTACATTATTCGTTCACTGCAAACAGTGACAATAAATATGCTTTAGGCAAGTGTTAACATGCATCGATGAGTCCACTTTTCATTCATTGGTCAATTCAAAATACTAGCTCGTTTCTATCTGTTGAAAAAATGGAGCAGAATTTAAGAACCCACCATATGTGTGAAATCTTGACAGAAAGTTCTTTGAAAAGTCCAGGAACAACAGCATTAATGCTACTTGAAGTGAATGACAAACATGATCAGCAATCAGTATGATTCCTAATTGATTTATGATACTTTAATGATGATGAACTTGAAGTGGCTATGCGGGTTCTTCAGCTGAACACTTCATAGTGATTTTTCATTTACAACCACACTCTTTTTTGAGAAAATTCAGTTTTCTGTTTTGTGTTGCCAGTAACAGAGTTGAAGTTTCAGGTTGGAACCATAAAACTCGTAAACCTAAAGTTCTGTGACTTGTTGCTCTGTTGCCCTGAGAAAATGGCCACAATAGTTGGTACTATAAGTCACTCCATGACAGTTCCAAAACATATTTGACCTGGCTCATCAGAACATGTCATACATTTTTCAGGATGAAGCGTAAAACTGCATTACCATCTGTGAAATAACAAAAAAAGGTTGAATTATCATGACGAGACCAAAATATACACCATCAGAGACAGCAAACACAAATGGTAGCGTGTGACCTAGGGCGCGCAACTCTCCAATCCGTGCACCTTTCAAAAGAATACATGTATCGGCTTTCAGTACAATTTTAATCGGGTTTATTGTGATGTGAGCTGGGCTGTCTGCATTTCTGAACAGTGAGCTCATTCAAGGCAAACGGGTGTTTCAATAAACTCACCTCTTCAAAACTCGAAATTATACCAGGATTAAATGTCAACCGATATCGTGTGTGGACACTGTGGACTCTTGAATACCGAATCTCATACAGGTGGAGGATCGAAAGCGACCGACTGATGAACCTTGCGCGAATTATTTGGTGCACGTGCATCTACGTGAACTCGGATATTTTTTCTGATGTTTCTCTGGTACGCAACGAGCTCAGATAATATTTTAGCGGCGGCAATCTTTGAAAAAGATTCGGGTATCTAGTGGAGTTTTTTTTTTAAACCGTGTAGTTTTTGTGGTAAAAGTATTCAGATTAGGTATAACGATTTTGTCCATTTCTTAGTACAAATACAGGGTCTTTCACGATAAGCGTTCGTTATGAATATATGGAGAACGATTCAAAATAAAAACTTGAAATTTTGTGGCAGTGGGTTTTGCAAAATGGCCTTCTCAAAATATTTTCAACTTCCGGTCTCTTTCCGTTATACCGGAAGTTGAGGGCAACTTTCTTATTTCAAATGGAACACCCTGTATTTT
>WOGR01004556.1:0-14608 GCA_015342045.1 Leptinotarsa lineolata | reverse complement strand
ACAGGTAATATAATGAAGAACAATATAAATAGAGCTACCAGTACTGAAATAGTAGTTGATGGAGTGTAGACGATAGGAACAAGAACCCGAGTTTATACCCTGGTATTGCGACCGTTATCACAACGCCTTTGGAAATGTCTACTGCAGCAGTAGACGAAACGTTAGGCATAAAAACCTGCAAACCACGGTCTAAAAACCCGGAAAATAGCCTTCATACAGTTATCTGCCACCGTAAAAGTTTATATTCTTCGACTTCTGATATTACTGGATTCGAATTTATATCGTTTATATCAGTTTCTGAAATTGTGGTCTTCAAAAAGTACTTCATTTAAACGATAATCAAGTACGAACTTCCTGTATTTCCTTCGCAAAATTTCCAACTTCGCTCTTTTTCACTTCAAGATGTTTTATTCCATACTATCTGAGGTTCGGAATAAACAGAAAGCTTTCCAAAAAACCCCGTTTGCTGGAATTCTGGAAACAAATCTTCACTTTCCATTGTTGAACTGGATCATTTCGGTTGTGATCGATTCGAACGATACTGTTAGCAATCGGGACTTCTTGGTTGAGCGGATTTGCAATGTGTTCGATTTTCCATAATTCAAATAAATTGACTGTGATGTATAATCGCACAGACGAACACCACATTACCGTGAATTCGAGTTCGGGATATAGGTATATCACGATAAGGATGAAACAATGTTTTCGATTCGAATATCACTACTCGGTCGATTGAGAGTATTCGTATTACTGTTGCTTTATTGAATGTTCATTGCTGTCCTTGTTTAGCATACAACATAACTAGCGACACGCCCAGGCTCCGCATGGGTGCAATGCTGATACTTCATATAAATTCACCCACCGGAAATTAAGGAGCATGAAGAAACAGTGATGAAAAGGTAACTTTATTTAAGAACGCACCTTCACCCCCGCCGCTGACGCCTCAGTTGAAATATTCAAAAATTCTTTTTTATTGCACATCTACAACAAAAAACAAACCTACATACAAAATTTCAGTTTATGAATATATACCGGTACGGAGAAGTGATGAAAAAGGTAATTTTCATAGGAAAACGTGCCCCTTTTATCCCCAGGGGGACGCCTTAGTTAAAATATTGAAAGATAGATTCTTCCATATTGCACATCTGAAACATAGAACGAACCTACATAGGAAATTTCAGCCTCCAGATATATAGCGGTACGGAGAAACTGTAATTCTCATACGCAAACGCGACCCTTTTACCCCTACAGGGGGCGCCCCAGTTCAAATATTTGAAACTCCTTTCTGAATGTGCATCTGAAATCTAAGAAGCACTTTTGTTTCAAATTTTAGCTTCCTAGAATTTTTTTCAATTAGTTACTTGGGAGCTGTCTGACTTGTCCATTGCTTCCAAGTCTTCGGAAAACACTGCAGCCTCTTCGGCTTTTTGCGTTCATTCTCCCATCTTTTCATGACACCCATTCCACCAGTCTTGTATCCTGTACCAGTTTGTACAGGTTCCGTGTTGGATGTTTGTCATATTCTTCTGGACATAATTTTATATGTCCAAATATTGCTTGTGTCCTGTGATTCAGTGCCTCACATCCGCATAGGATGTGTAGTGCTGTCTCTATCCCTTCGTTGCATAATCTTCATCTGAGGTCTCCTTTTTGTTCAGGTGTCCTCTAATCGGACAGTGTCCGGTTAGTAGCCCTGTAATTGTTCTGGTTTTGCTGTGTTTGTTGCCAGGTACCTTTTTTTTCCCTTTTTTGCTGTTCATTTGCAAGAAACAGCCACATGTAAATTGACTTAGAACGATAGTATTAGCCTCTACAACCCTGAAATTTCTGTTTGCTGTAATACCGAATATAATTTGGAACTGCCACGAACGCATTGGGTAAGAGACATTTTTAGGAGCTCGTTATTAACAACAAAGTAGCATTATGTATGTTACATCGATATATCACTTTTGAAATCAAAATATATGTTAACAGAAATGAAGCTGAGTTTCGCCAGTACTGCTTAAGCTCGATATACACCCAAAAAATGCAAAAAAAATATTTTAAATAAGTGAGGGTCTTTTATTAAGCGCTTCCTATTTTGTCGTTGGTCTCCAAATTATCCAATTCAGGCCACAAGCGTCTCTACGAAACATTTCCACTTCTGCTTTTTTCGTCATTACCCAGTCGACCGATCAGAAGCTACTGCGCGCACAGCAAAAAATTAAATTCCCATAAGAGGTGTGTGTAAGAGTGAGAGGAACGTTTGACGTAATTGATGCCAAAAAGGATAGAGTATCGGAGATTATTCAGTTAAAAGATAACAGCATGGTTGAATTGTACAAATAATAATAGCAGATGAAAACGTTGGAAACGTGAAAGTGGTATAATGTAATATATGTATAGCATCTTTACGGAACATCCCCACATCTCCGTTTTTCGTCATTACCCAATCGAAGAAGAACCTATTATGTCACATGAAGTAAAATTTTTGGGAACTATTTTGGATGAATCTTTGATTCAAAAGTCCAATTAGTAACTTGTCGTATCCATGAATTTTGCCTACAAGTTGAGGAAATCAATTGAAAAAAATCAAATTTACACCACCGTTTGTTACATCCATTCATCCAACAATGGGCTTCATCGCTGAAGATGATTTTTCGATGAAAATTAGGGTCAGTTGAATTATCCTGCATACTCTCATAGACAGCGGAGATGTTTTCGGCAGATTTTGCGATTTGTTGACGAACGGGTGTTGGTCGATCGTTCACCAAACCAGTGGATACATTGCAAATATTCCTCTCGGTAAAACGATTATGGCGACTGTGAAATGTGCGAAGCGCGCGGTACGTTGCCCGAACAAGATGGCCGTTATCAATTGTCAAAGTCCTTGTTGGGAGATCGTATATATGAGTGAGTTTTGAAACTAGTTGAGTGCCATTGTTTTTTATTTTGTTTCATTCTTTTATACATTTGTGTCAGTATTTCAGTGGCGAACGGTATGCATTTCATCTTCATGCGCCATTTTCCTTGTCGGCGTGGAACTATCCAATCATCGTGTGAATAAATCTCAACTCGTCGCCTAACCGAAATATCGTCAGTGTTATAAATCGCGATCGGCATAAATTCGAAAAAACAATTTCAATTGGATGCGGAATCTAAACGCTGAACGGCAAACAGATTGATGACTATTCTATACAAAAATGTGTTGGGAAACGAGTATCACAGTTATGTGAGTCACAAATTTTGATGAATCTGTGGAAGTTTACAAAGTACAGGGTGTTTATTGAACATGCGGCAAAAAATTGAGGGACTATCAAAGAACAATATATTCTAAGAATATATTGTTCTTTGATGATTTTTGATAGGGCGCTTTCTTTCGAAGATACGGAGTGGAAAATAATTTCGACAATTACAATTTTGGCAATTTTAAAATTATTAACGTAGCCAAAATGAAAATATAGCGTACTACGCTGGACCTACCAAGTGATGAAAAATTTAACAATTCCGTTGGTACCTATCAACAACATTCCAATTACTACAAACGGCCGCAGATATTCAGTTTGAATAGTATCTATGTAGGTGTCAAATAGGTTCAAACTAATTGACTGGATTCTTGCATTCGAACGGGGGGTTGGTCATTTCCAACAGTTCTAGTAGATCAAGAAACATTACAAGTAATTTTTGGTAATGAATTGTTATTGTCGAAATTCCTTGTCGTTTCGTATTTTCGAAACAAAGCGCCCTACCAAAACTCATCAAAGAACAAAATATCCTTAGAATAGTACGAATAATAGTCCCTTAAATTTTTTTCGCATGTTCAATGAACACCCTGTATATTATTTATAGCTTGAATCAAAAATGGAATATTCTAAGAGGAAATTATGGGCTATACCTGAGAATAAGACACTTCTCGGATTTTTGTTTCTCGAACATCAAACAAATAATGTGGGAAACCCTGAGAAAGGAAAAAAGAAAATAACTATATAGTTCAAGAAGCTTGTTAGTTCGAGAAGCTTTCAACAGATAATTGAATTTGGATGTAATAGATGTATAAAAAAATTATTATCTCCTTTGCAGAGCCGCAGCGAAAATTTTAAATTGAAACATTAGTATATACCGGGGGATTCTCTAAGGTGTCTCACCCCTTCACCTTTTTACTATTGGAGATGGAAAAACGAAATTGAGGTGTTGTGTATTATAGTTCAATTTACATTTTTTGATATATTTACTTGCTCTGCCGTACTTCCAGTTTGACCAATAATGAAAAAGTTATATGGGTGAGCCACCTTAGAGCATCACCCGGTATATGTATTTCAGCGGCAATTTTGTATTGAATATGATCGAGGATTTTCAACACATTTGATGTGAAATCTCAACTGTAATATATGAAAAAATGTTACAACTCAGAATTTTCGTTGCGACTGTTGGTTGTGAAAGATTTTTTTCCCACTCAAGTACAAAAACAAGTCCCAAAGTGCAAATTATACAGATTCCTTCTGAATAATTCAATTTTCTGATTCATCAACTTTATTCTGTTGTTTTCTCTGTTCGATCTTTTCTGCTATGAAATTGTTTGGGAATCCGAAACGAACCCCAAACTTTCCAAAAAAACATGAAACTTATATACGATCCGAACTCATTTCTCACGTCAGCAAAACTTCGTTATTTGCATTCTAAATTTCTTTGATGTGTAATTTTAACTTTCAAATCAACTATTGACATAAGTTGCTAGCTTCAAAGAGACTTCTGATGAGATCCTGGACGAGTTTAAAAATTTCAAGGATTTGTTGGGTAACACGTTACGTCAACGTTGTGTTTTTTGTAACAGTCTATTGCAAATGGTTTTTGAAGCCTGATTGCGAAAGTCAACTTCAGAATTGTGTTTTTCATCAGAACTTTCATTCATTCTCCAAGCAATCCAGCAGTATACAGGGGCATTTCAGATCGAATTTTATTTCATTTATGCGAAAGAAATTGAATGCCAGACACTTTTATATCGATTGATGGTACTTAACCTATACAAACGACAATGTAATGAAGATAGGTGTTCTCAAAATCAATATGTCCCACATGAGTTCCAAAAATTTGATATTTTGAATTAACGTTACTCTTTTTTTCTCCCGGAGAGAATCTCAACACATGTTCGTCCGTACACCAAACTAAGTAGATCAAAATGAGTGCACTCAATATTTTACACTTGGCTGTACCGTGCTGACGAAGGCAAAAACACGTGTCTGCGAGTTGCACACATCCTATGAGTGCTAGCCCAATAGTTTTTTGATTTATTTACACCATTTTACTCAATATCCTCCATTAAGTTGGGCTGATTTTACAAAAGCTTTCGATCGACTCTAAATTGAAGTCACTTGGAATTGAATGAATTGCCCTCGCCTGGATAGAAAGTTACTAAACTGACAGGTCTAAGAACGTCAGGAGTTCTGGTTCAGTCCCCCCTCCCCCGATGATGGTTCATTCAGGGGTTCCACAAGGTTCACATTCGGCCCCAAGTCTATTCAACATCTTCTCAAATGATATCAAAGAAGTAATACAGAATAACAAATTTTTGATGTTTGCCGATGACTTCAAATTATTCAGGAATGTGGCTAACAGTGAAGAAGCTGAACTACTACAAGGTGACCTGATTCACCTTGTGAGGTGGTGCGATATGAATTCACTGAATTGGAATCTGAAAAAATGCTTCCAAATGAAATTCTCTAGAAGTAGTAGCCGAGTTCGATTACAGGATAAACAATGGAAGCCTAGCATTCGAAGAAATCATTAACGACTTGGGCTAACACTCAAAACACATATAACCTCCATTATACCTAGAGCTTTCAACCTATTAGGCTTTGCATTGAGATCATCAATGGAGTTTCAGCCAGGCGTATTTAAATTATTATACTGCTCGATTGTCCGCTTTAACCTGGAATATAACTCAATTATATGGTTCCCCAAGCACTATCAGATATAGTTCTTTGGTGTGTTGAATGTCGTAGAATTGAATCAGACTTAAACTTAAAGAACTGCTAATATTTATCAGGGTTACATTGACCTGTTTGATTCATCTCCCTCTTCATTCAGAAGGAATACTGAGAAAATAAACATTGTAAGCTTGTAGAATTTGTGGATACCCTCTGTAACAATTCACTGCACGACATGACTACAGACTAGATTTTAGTAGAATCAAGTAGATGGAAGTAGAGTTGAGTATATACAGTGCCTTCATTTCAAAACTTCCCACCCCTAGTACTTCGTTTAGCAGAGAGAAATTGCCATAGGCAAAAAAAACTTCAATTCAGATATCGAGAGGAAAGTTTAAAACCAGTACCAGTGGTATTTTAGGTTTAACCCCCTTACCACTAGCTACCCCCACTTAATAATTTTAAATAGCACTACTTATCTTGTAACACATCATTTTGAAGATCTTAAAAATCCCCACTCAACCCCGTTTAGAAAACTGAAATTGGTTGATCCATTCTCGTAAAATAGGGCAAGAAGAAAATTAATTTATAATAAAAAATAAAATAATAGCTATTGCAATTAAATAAATGTACCTCACTTTATAAGATGTTCAAAATGTTCACCATTGGTATGTAAGCAAAAGAACAATGTATTCTCAAATTCCTGTCGGACTTTTGTAAATGTTTCGTTATTAATTTGTCTGCATGTGTCAGTAATCCTGTGTCTTAGATCCTGAATGTCCTGCGGGGGAGTATTGTATACCATTATCTTCGAATAACCCCAGAGGAAGAGATCCAATGGCGTTAAATCCGGAGATCTCGCCGGCCAATCCAGAGCGCCTCTTGTGCCAATCCATTTGTCAGAATACCGTTGATCGAGCCACTGTCGGACATGCAATGCGTAGTGTGGCGGTGCGTCGTCCTGTTGAAAATGTATTTTGGTTATCAAGATTGTCAGTCCGAATTTCCTTCGAATTTGATTTCCAATCTCTTCTTTTAATTCTGTAGACTGAACGATTAATATTCATTCGACAACTGGTTTTAGAGCCTGGCGGCATTGTGAGAAAAACTGCGGGTAAAAACGGAACTGCGATGCTTTGGGATTACTAAGATATTTTTATGTCGCGTCCGAGAGTTTGGAATGCTTGAAAACAACTTCAATCTCTCACAAAGATAAGCTGGCTTTCGTGTCAGGAAAGTTATATGGGTACTTCTGAGCAGATGTAATTTTCTTATATTCTGCATTGAAAGCCAACCTGATTCTTCGACGTCGTGGCTAATGTGGTCGAATTTGCGACATCCGTATGAGTACCTTATGTAAGCATATTGTATTCTCTGCAGACGAAAGGAATCGCATAGGCGTAAAGAAGGCCCATAAACACTGTCACAATATGAGAGCCTTGAAAAAATGAGACTTTTGCATAGTGTTAGCTTCATCTTTGTGGAAAGGTCACGATTTGGGTACAATTGTCTGAGAATATTTAATGATATGTCTCGAAAATCTCAGCTCACTGTCTAGATACAAACCTAGATTCCCGCACTCATTGACCTGGGGGAGGTTGCCATTTCCAATTTTGATTCTTTTCTGCCCATTGGCTAAATTTCTGGACGAGGTACGACCTGAAATCATGAAAGAAGATTTTCTCCCATTGAGCTCCAGATCGTGAGCCGTAGATATGTCCAACAGTGATTGAAGATTTTGATTTGTTAAAATTGTGAGTTATGGAAGTCAAGTTGAAAGTGGAGTATATTTGTGTATCGTCGTCGTAATGGTGGGTTCGAATATTCTGTATGTATCCATGTGGGTAGCATACGATAGAAGGTCGCCTGGTGATCGTTGTTTCCAAAAGCTATATTGATGATCGCTCAAGATGTTGAAGCCTTCCAAATATATAAGGATATGGTGGTTCACGGCTTCCTTCATGATTTTTGATATCACTGATAGCAAAGCGACTGGAAGATTTTCTTGCCTTTTTTTGGAATAGGCTGAAGGCGAGATATCTTTCTGTTTATCTGGGATTACAGTTCTCTTCGGGAGAAACGTACCCGATATACCAATATGAGACAAAAAGACCGCAACAAGAGCGCAAAATACCTCGCACGCTATTAATAATTTTTCCGGGTTCTGATTCCATCGTAGCTAAATCACCGGATCCTGTTAACGTCCCTTGTTCTAAGGCCTCTATCAGTGAAATATAGAAGCTCAGATTGAATCTCGCGAATCAAGCCGAGGTAAGGAGAGATATGGTAAACAATTTGGAGGTTTGCCATGTGGAAAGATCGATGGCGATTCTGGCCTAACGCCATGAAAATTAATTGAGTGCAAAGAGATAGCCACTACAGTCAGCTGATTCGTGTAAATTTTTGTCAGAGGTGGAATATGAATAACTGTAGCATGATTAATCAGGACGGGATAAGAAACATGAGCCTGTAATTGAAAAGTGGTAGGGATTTTTCTAATGAGTCATGTACCGTGTCCGTAAGGAAAACGGAATATTTCGGTATTTTCTGGATTGTTGTGGAATGCTCTCGAACACTTTCCATGTATTGGATGCTTCTATGAATTCCTAGATTGCCAAATCTTCACCTCTTATATCTTCAAGAGCACCGTCTCCAGGTAAAAGCGGAAACTTTTTTCCTATATAGGATAGAGGGCTCCCACACCGTACAACTTCATTGATGATTCAACAATGATCTGGAATATTCCAGGATGTTTCTGAATGTTCTAGAATACGATGGGGGATTATTTGTATTTTGGGAACTAGCAACACTAATATCAATAGGTAAAATTTGACAATACCATAATGAAGTATGACATTTTTCAGTATAAACGTAGGTACTCACAACGTTTTGATGTACAAGTGCTGTCTGCTTCGTTTACAGTGGGTTGAAAAAATCAATTTGCCCGAAAATAGAAAACTTCAAGAGAAAGTTTTTGTTAGAATATTTTTCACAACTTTTGACGTGGAATATCTCGTTGTACTCCTTGGATATCCCATAATTTATCAATCTTTCAAAAAAAGGCTCGAATGTACCTGAAACAGTTTACCTGGAAAGGAACAGGTTCAACAATGGCAAATTATTCAGTTCAGTTTGATCGTTCATGAGATATTCAGAGTTTTTCAATTTGTTTATTTTCATACTCGCAAACAGATTGAGTTTGAAACCTTTCTTTTGGAAATGATGGGGCTCAAATTCATATTTGCGAGGTTTATTCAATTGAAGACCAATAACATAGATAACAGTAGATATGGAAAAATTGAAGGATAAAAACAGAAAGAAAAATACAGTACAGCAAAAGGGACGTGGCCAATATATATCTCAAAGTGATACATACACAACTTATTTCTAAACTCCACTACATTGAATTTCAAATCGTGGACTCAGATTTTCGTGAAAAAGTTAATAGTAACATTCGTAAAAAGTTTTTAACGCAGAGAAAGAAATTGGATGTTTTAATTCGGAACAGACCATCGCAAAAAAAGAAGGAGACCAAAGACATTGGCAACATAAGTTTTTTGACAAATTTATTAACCTTACGAACACCAGATTCACAGAACAGGAAGCTTGTCTATTGGAAAGAGGTCTCAATTACAATATTGAGCCCAACATAAATACGACAAATTTATAACTTTTGGGAATTGATACAGATATTGCGTTGATATGGATATGTCACGCTAATAAACATATTGCTGGGGAAATTTTGAAATCTGAAAAGATGCATGAAGGTAGGAAACTAGTTGAGTCTATAAAAGAGAAATCGACAGCAAATAACATTGTTTTCACGCGAGCTGATAAAGGCAAGACGGTCATAGCCATAAAGAAAGGAGATTACGTGAAGAAGGCTATAGATTTTCCAAATGCTGGCATTCACAATAGTCTCAGAAACGACCTCACCTATTTATATCAGAAAGAAGTCAAGGAAACTTCGAAAAATATTCATTTTGTCATGGATGAAACAGAAAAAAAAATATAGATCGTTAGTCATGAGCCCACAATCACCAAAACTTTATTTGTTGACTAAATAGCACAAAGATAACTACCTGATTAGACAGATAGTTTCTTTTATCATAGCTCCTTAAGTTGAAATATCTCGAAAACTCATCGCAATTATTCAGAACCACACCAATTTCAAATTAAAATTCAGTTTGAAGAATTCATAATACTTGATCAAGGAAATTCAAGATACCTCACTCCCAAATAATGCCAAATTGATCCCATTAGATGCAAAGAATCTTTTTCCCAGTATTCCTCCGAATGAAATGATTACTCTTACAGAGAATCTATTGGAAGAAACGTCTTTAAGTCTTGAAATGATATAGGAAATATTGGACTTACTTACGGTTTGTTTGTCACAAAAATACTTTCAATTCAATGAAACTTTTTACTCATCTAGCAAAGGTCTTATAATGGGAAACCCACTCAGTCCCATCCTGGCAGGAAATTTCATGGACGAATTGGAGCGAAAAATACACAGTAACCTACTGATATGCAGTTCCTTGTATTGGTATAGATATGTAGATGATATCCTGGTATGTTCCACAGGAACGAACAGTCAATTGATTAGGTTCTTGAATTTCACCAACTCTCTCAACCTTCCATCACATCCACCATGGAGATGGAAAAAGACAACTCTATCAAATTTTTTGGACAATAGCGAAAGTTTACAATAAACATGATTTTTCAATTTATCGTAAACCAGCACATACAGATATCATCATTCATTATTAGTCCACCCATTCTTATTAGCACAAAGTAGTAGCATTCAACAGTACGATCCACAGACTGATTAATATTCCTCAGTTAGATGCGAATTTCGATAAAGAAGTGAACATAATAAAACAAATAGCCGTCAACAATGAATACGATGGCAGTCTAATACATTCACTATTATCAAAAAAATTATACAGCCAAGCTTTGAAGGGAGTTTACCCAATTCGGAGAGAGGAGGATGAAAGTTGTAGAACCTCAACCTACTTAGGCCAACCCACTAGGAATACTTCAAAATTTCTACACAACAGAGGTGTGAATATTGCTTTCAAGACCAATAGCAACTCAGGCATGCATATTAAGAACAACAAAAATAAAAGTTCAGTTTCAGAATAATCGGAAGTGTATAAATTATCATGTGGGTCTTGTCCGATGTTTTATATAGGTCAAACTGGAAGAACGTTCAAAGCCCGCATGAGGGCACACAGAAATAGTTTCCAGAATGGAAAAATAAACTCCACATATGCGACACATTCAATCACAGAGGGACATGAGTTCAATCATGAATTCAAGCCCCTTCATTTCCAGAAGAGAGTTTGAGAGTATGGAAATGAAGAAATTCAAAAACTCTGAATATCTCATGAACGATTAAACTGAACTGAATAATTCACCATTGTTGAACCTGTTCATTTCCAGGAAGATGTTTTTCAGGTAAATTGTTCCAGATAGATTTAGGTAGAAAGTAGGTAATAAGTTAGAGTATATAATTCAGAAGTAACTTAGTTTTAACGCTTGAGGAAGCTATTTTATAGCGAAACATGTGTCGTGGTTTTTGTAAAACCCTTTATAGTAAAAATCATAAAATAAACTATATTTTTGTATTAACGAGTCTCAAGACGAATTGAAAAACTGATTTGACAAATGGTTTGAACGAATGCAAAAGTGTATTGATCATCAGGGGGAATATTTCCAAAAACAATTGAGTCATTTTCACTAAAAAATGTTCGTTTTCATGCACTATTCCCGAAATAAATAGTACCCCTCGTATTCCTGAACATTCCACCACATTCCAAAATGTTTCGGGATGTTTTAGGATATTATTTATAGTTATGAAATACTCTCAAATATTCTATATTGTTATAAAGCCATCTAGAGACTTTAAAATACTTGTCAAAACTCTGTCAAATCAAATAACAATGTTGAACTGTTGTAAACTTTGCGAAAATTGTCATTCCAATACTTTCCCAACGTTAAGTTAGGTATTAAGAATTTATTATAAATATTTTACAATTAGCTACAATATGCTATATTTTGGCGAAAGAGAAGGGATTAAAAGTATATAATTTGGCGAGAACGAGGAGTATTTTTTTCAATCAAATAACGAGATATTTGGAAGTCATAGTAAGTTCCATAACGTAAAAGCCCCTTGTTGGTAATATTCTTCGAGAGAGGAGTTCCAATCATTAGCTCGCTCATGTCTCATGTGCTCTACGACTGAGAAAAACAAGAGACCCAAAAATCATTTTTCCAGAAATCAAAAGTGAAAACTATCGAGGAGATATACAAACGTTTGAAAAAATGAATTTTCGAAATAATCTAGACTCTGTAAGGAAACTTGCATAAATATCTGTCGGAGATAATTCAGTATCCAGCGTGGTATTAGCCGGAGAAGAAGTTGTTTTTCGACAGACGTTTACCAGACCCTACTGTGGAGGTAGTTGGTAAAGATAATTATTTCGAAATATTCATCTTCTCAATAATTCTTCTACTTCATAAAAAGAATTATGGAGTTGTGGTAGAAAAAAATCTGAGATCAATTTGTTATTTTTTTATTTCACCTGAATTTGTATGTGAACAAATCATAGTAATATCGTCGGTAAATGAAACACACTTGTCAGGTAACTGCTCAAATATTGATATTTTTTGAGTTATTAACGAAAAACTAAATACCATTTTTTTAAATCTTATTTTGTTAATAACAATTGCAATTTTTTGCCTGCACCAAAATCCTTCGAAAACATTTTTATAGAGGTGATTCCGAATCGAATGAGCTGTCACTCATACTTTTTGGACCTTTATCTCTTTGAAAAAAGCTCTATTTGTTTGAAACAATTTAATAAACGAACTGCATGAAAAATTCATGTCCTATGTTGATAACTGCCATTGCTCAATGTGAAAACAAACATAGCTGAATATTAATTGAAAAAAAATTTATCAACAATTTTTAGACATTTCATTTTGCAATAGTAATAAAAAATCATAAAGGACAAATCAATAAATTTTTATGAACTTTTATCGCAGGATCGAATGAAGTGTTTGAAATTTATAGGCCAATTATTTATACCTTTTATTTCATTATTTATGCCAACGGAGGTCGAAAAAAAATTGTTAGTTAACAATTGAATAACATTTTGAAAAATGATGATAAAACTTTCTTTCTACGGGACTCGATTCATTCAAGTGTTGAGAAGATACTGGAATATTTTCAAATTTTTGAAATGACGTTTTATGTTATAAAAAAATATTGTTTTTGATAAACTCTCTTTAGCGGCAGTGCGCGCATGCCGTAACAGCAGCGCAGAACCCTATTTTCAACGTCAAATTAAAATTATAAATAATGGAGATAGAGTTTCGTGAGTCGGGGCTTCTTTATCAGAAATTTCCTCCTCTTCAACAAGCTTTTTCCAAAATTTCTCGAATATTAATATTCTTTGAGTATTTATTAACGAAAAACTATATACCATTTTTTTCAATCTCATTTTGTTAGTAACAATTGCAATTTTTTACCTGCACCAAAATCCTTCAAAAACATTTTTAGAGGTGATTTTGAATCGAATAAGCTCATGTTTTTAGGACCTTTATCTTCATTTTTCATGTTTTCGAACTTGTTGATTAGACTAATTAGAGACAAGAAAGGAAAAAACAAACGTGACCATTTATTTCAATTCAGATTTCTGCCTTTGGATTTCATGAAGAAGTCAACCCATAGTAAATCCACTCGATTTTCTTCAACGAGATGTGGTTGTATCTCACGCAAAAGTCCAACCTCATCGAACAGTTTGTCACTATTTGAGTCGATATTTAATAATTCCTGGAGTCTAGTATTGCTGGTCCATGTGACTGGTTCTTTTGAAGACAAAATTTCAATTGCTTGGTATTCTGGATCTTCAAAGTTATACTAATTTTGTAAATATGTCGCGTAAAAAAGTTTTTGAACTCAGTTTTGAAATTTGTTTTTGTGGTTGCGGTGAATTGAGTATTCACTCAATGCACTATTGAAGAAGCTACTGTGTTAGCGAAACATGTCATGATATATTGTTTAAAGTTTAAATGAAGTTTGTGAATGTTGTTTGTTCACGAAGAATATTCAACAAGAATCCCAAGAATTCGGAACAATCCTCTTGTTGTCCTGAAGAGTATCTAGTGGACTTTAAAGACTCTAGGAAATCGGTTGGTGGGAAAGATGATACATTTTTACGAAACTACAGCTGCATGAACAGATGTTTGAGCTTGGTGAATAAGAAGGAAACATTCTCGTTCTCGTTCATCGTTAAAACGTCGTTCTTAAAATTCTTCGTCATGAACAACACTAACAATGCTATTCATGTAGCAAGTGTTTCCTAAATTATCTAAACCAATTTTCGTCGCAAGATTTTCAGGACAACTGTCTGCTGATTCGCTAGGAAGAACATGTTCCGCAAAATCTGTATCAGAAACATTTCTCAAGCTGCAATCGATCCTTCTAAGTGATGGAGAGTTTCGTAGAGGGATCGATTCGGCTCTTGCTACATGAAGATCTTCTACAGAAAGGGAACCAGAACCATGAGGACAGCATCTCATATTTGGGGGACAGGAATGAACTATTTCCATTGATCTCACTGAAAAAGAGAAGGTGGATCAATGACTTGCCAATTAACTTTGATAGGAGACTGATGAGCATACGTATATCTCGGCTT
>WOGR01004555.1:261-14610 GCA_015342045.1 Leptinotarsa lineolata | reverse complement strand
TAAATTATTTAATGATGTCAATCTCCAACTTCAAGGTGACGACTTGAATTTGATTAAAACAAAAAATGTAATTGCTGCTTATGTAGCCAAATTGCTCTTATACAAGAATAATATCGGCAGACGTGAGTTTCCCAATTTCCCTAATTTGTCAGCAGTATCCTTCAACAACGACGACTTGCTTGTTTACTACAAACATTTGGAGAACCTCCACAGTGATTTCGCAGAAAGATTCCAGGATATTTTAAAATTGGAAATACCGGAGTGGGTGTTGGATCCTTTCTTAAATGTCAACACAGCAGGATCACCCCAGCTGGAAGAAGAACTCATAGAACTGATAACGAACGAGGAAATAAAAATGAAATTCAAAAATGAATACCAAGAATTTTGGCTACAAAAGCCAATCCCGCAATTGTACCCTGGATTGTGGTCCATCGTTCAACGATTTTTAATAGCATTCCCATCATCGTATTTGTGTGAACGTGGATTTAGGGTGGCAACTAACTAAAAAGAGAAATCGGTTGCAGATTACCGAAGGCGGGGACTGGCTGTTTTTGAGTAAATTCGAGCCTGATATTAACAAACTTGTCAAAAATCATCAAATTCATCCTTCACATTAGATTAGTTGACTGCGATTGTGATTCTTAGGATGTAGTAAAGTAAAAAAATTTGGGGAGGGGCACTAAAAAATAATTAATTCTCGAAAAGGGCGGTAGACGAAATAAGTTTGAGAACCTCTGGTCTGGAACATCGAAGAAAGGTTGAAGATTTGTCTCTCTTCTCTAGATACTTTCGCGAGAGGTGTTCAAGTGACTTGGCCCATTTGATTCCACCAAGAGCGCTACATATCAGAAATACATGACAGACTATAGCTGCTTATCATCTCGAGGTTCAACTCAGTACACCTCGAACTTCACTGTTTACGTACTTTTTCATTTGGAGAACTACGTTCACGTGGGATAAATTTCCTGAGAACGTTTTTTCAAATGAATTCAATCTGCAGCGATTCAAATCCAATGTGAATCGCTATTTTCACACAGGCACCGCTCTTAGAGTGCCTTAAGGATTTTCCTATAGTGCTTGTGTTTTGTCTCAAAAAAAATCATTTATACTTACAATATAAGCTGTTTTCAACATTCCAAAATTCCTACTCAATTCATGTGATGCTGAGCTGGATATATACTGTTTTTCTAATTGTGAACCTAAATCGACTAGTTGCAGGCAATTATTCACAATAACAATCATGTACTGCGTAAAATAGACTACCTGAAAATATATAAATGAAGAAATTGAACAAAATAGTGGTAAAGCTTGTTTCAAGGAAATTTGTTTGAGCCACCACCTGTTTCGAGAGAGTTACGAATCTGTTTTACAAGTACCTACAACTGATATGGTTTAATTAGTATACTATCTAGTCTGCGTATGTGTGTGTGTGTGTACGAATTAGTTATATTCATGTGATTTAAATATTTTCAACACGAAATATCCATAGGTTGAACTACGTACCATTTTTACGGAAATATGCGCTTTTAACTGACGGGGCAATGATTGGCAAAGAAAAAGGTGAAGTGAAGAAAATCAGGGATCAAAGCAATAAGATAATTGATTTGCAAGAAGATGTGCAATTCTTATTTGTTTTCGTCATTACTCCGTTGTTGCTGTCTACTTTACAATGAGTAATATAAAAACTCAACTGACAATTCTCTCACAAACAAGTGGCAAGTCAACTCTGAAAAGTCTCTGTTCCAAAAAAAAATACCTGTTTTCTGTCTTCAAAATACTTGTTTTTGAACTCAATGATGGCATCACGAAAAGATTCTGCAAATCCTATTACTTGCTGAATACTCAGGTTGAGGGACTTTATAGTCATGTCTTCACTGAAAATTAAATTTTCAATAATAGTCATCTGACGTCCATATGGGCAACCTTATATACAAACATATTAAAAAGTAGTAGTTAAAGGTGACAGTAGTATTGAAAATGCAAACAATTGTTTCATCATAAAAATAATATAATAATTTTTATTTGTCGAATGCAAAATTACACAGGTTTTACGTTACAGCAAAATGAAGTTTAAGGAAATAAACAGGTCTCACAAAGCCTAAGCTATCCTTGGGTGATGTTGATTTGTATACCTACATAGTTTATTGGATATAATGAGGAAAATGTATTTTTTGGAAAGGCTTTTGGCTTTCTACTATTATTTCAGAATAAACTCCTTACAAAGATGTGTTGATCATGCAAAGAAGTAACTTTCAGATACAAACATTGAATTAGATGTAAAATATACTTCCGAAACAAATACTTTTATATGAACACTGAAATATACAAAAAAACACCTTTATTTATTCAGTTTGTACTTGAAATATTCGTTGTGGAATGGAATTAGATACATTCTCAGGATCGCTACATAATACAGTATATGTAATAGGTATTATCCGGGGAAGTAGTTGTTTTCCGGCAGGTATTTACCAGAACCTACAGTGTAGGTAGTTGGGAGAGATGAATATTTTGAGATTCTATTCCGAATTATTTATTTTCTGGTACTATGTATCTCTCCCAGATACAGTCTTCAGACACAGTAGAAATAGATTTTACCGACCTGATAGTTTTGGCAACCTGAAGATTTTGGTCTATCATCTGGAATATGATGATAGGTGCAGCAGTACGTGAGTATGATTCCAAATGAGGTTCAGTGTCAGATCTCCATTCTTCTTTTTCTGATTTCAACGTGTTTTGCATCCATTCACTGTAATTGGTTTCAATGTTCTGAAAATTGAAATTTGGACAATTAGGTAAAGTGTTATAAAGGAGAATAAGTTAGTTGCTGACCATTAGGGAAGTACTTAAAACACTGGATATTGTGAAGTGCTTCATTCAAGACAACCCATGAAACGTACCTTCAAATATTCTCCTTCTAGTCTGTCAGTTACCAGTGGTGGTAATAATGATGGCAAGCTTTCTGTGTGGGCTACTAAATCTGGATGACCCAACATATCCTTAGATTTGTATGTCTTCATTACCCAAGAAAGTATTGTAACATATTCATTACCTTTCAGGCCATTCTGAATTATTTCTTGTAACTGAAAATCACAAATATCAGCTGTTTATAAAACATTACAGGTTCATTAAAACAGCTCTTATTATGAATACTCACATGCACAGATAAGCATTTATGATACATCTGAATATATCTTTCCATAATTTTATAGCTTGGAGGAAAACAAGGAACACACAGAGTTTTAACTACTCTCAAATCCTCCAAAAGCGTCATCCTGATAAGTTCTAAATATCTAATTAACCAGTGTTTATTGTCTTCTCGCTCTTCCACTTGAGTGCCTTCTATTTTTGAAGCTACAGTTTTTTCAAGAATGTGAAATGTCATATCTTTCCATTTCTTTGGACGACCTATAATTAAATTCATAAAGGTTCAATTACTAAAAAATGCAACCCTACCTGGTGGAATGAACCCAGTTTGCCTTTGCTGTTTCACTGCGTCTTCATCGGCTTTCTCTTCTCTCTCTATTATTCTCAGTGCAGTTACAATCACGGTTGGATCTTTCCTAACAGTATTAAGGGTTCGAGAGAGAATAAATGTCAATTGCTTTTCTAAGAGATTAGATAAAACTTCAACATCAGCAAAATATGCTTTTAGCATAGATTTATCATGAACAGACTGGTTAGGTAGTTTGTGCAATTCAAATAGCAGATCATCCCGAGAGTTTTCCAAATCTCTCAAACACTGAAATAATTTCCATTCAATAATGAAACTTCAACTGAATAACAAAATAGTTTTGATTTTTTTATAATTATTGATGAAATTATTTCACCTGATGAGTGTGCAAAAGTTTTCCCTCATTTATCAACTGCTTTGTCTTCTCTACACTTTCAGGAACTGTGAAGATATGTTTCAAGTTTTCTTTCGCTGTAACATATTGAGAGTGCCTCATATTCTCCTCTCTAACATCAATTAATCTCTTACACAGCTCAGGAACATCTCCAAACAATTCCAACATTTTTTTCACACTACCGAAAAAAAAACAATTATAATACTGTTTATTACTGGAGTACATAAATTACGGAAAGCACTATAGAGGACAAACAATATACAGTAGCAAACTCCACAGTAGTTATGATCTGTGCATGGATGCTTACGTGAAAATATTAGAAATACCTACCTGATGTTTATTTCAGAAACATCTTCCAAACATCGATGTAATTGATTCAAACCTACACGGACACCATCCAACTGTTGCTGCATTGCAGACTTCAAGAGAGCTTCGACAGACGCCTTTTTTCGTGAATACCTCTGCTTGATTTGATCAATTTTATCCAACTGCCCTGGCCTATTGAGGGTATTGATCACTTTAGAAGTGGCTGAAGCCTTTGCAATACTTTCTAGTTCCCTCATATTGACTTTCTCTAAAATGAATATAAATAACATAAAAATATACGAGAACAATAGTCATAGCTCAGAGATTACATACTTGTTTCCATTATTTATGAATGATTTGTTTCTGTTGATTTTTACACTACAGACATCATTTTGGAGTTTTCAATAAATTGAAAGTTTATAGTTGTTATTAATAATCTAACCTTCAAAACAAAACACAAACCACACCAAAGATTAGAGGAACAAGTTCCCGACATAAGAAATCGCGTGAAAACCATTTATTGACCTTCAATTATCAGGAAGGGACTGTCGCTCCTACTCCGGTTTATTTTGTATCAAATATATCTATCTAATCAGCTGATTTTGAATTATTTTTGAAATCTAGAGTTCAAAAAATTCATAAATTTTGGTGAAAGATTCCGCAAACTTTCTGAATTATATACTTATACTCAGAATTAACATTTTTTTGTGTTGGAAGTGTTTCTATTTGTGTTTTTTCACTTTATGTCTGGAGTTTAGGATCAATTAACAAACATAAATCAAGCCATACTGTAACCACATTGAATTTCTTGTAGAAATTAACGGGTGTATGGGTTGGTTGTTACTCAAACAAATAATGTTATTAAAGTGATCCAAGAAGCACAAAACGGGAGTTCGAGGTGTATATGAAGATTAACAAACTACTTTCCCAGTTGTTTCTTTTTCAAATATTTACGTTATATTCATTTTCGAATATAAGCAAATCAACCTTTTGACGATAGCACTGCAAGTGAGAAAACCGGTTCGGCCAAACTAGGTTCCGTTAGAATGAAAGAGACAACTGCAAAAATTCGTGAAAAAATATTTGGCAATTCCATTTGGTATCGACAATTATCAGTTGTATTATCAATAACACCTGTGAATAAAAAATTATCGATTCCTACTATGAATTGTTGTATTTAATAAACAACAGGTAATAACTTTACAAGTGTTTGGAACTGAACTGAGCTAAAGTCGACAATTCATAGAATTTATATGAAAATGGTTTGTAGCACTGAGAAATAAAATTGCTGTCAACAATAATAAATCCTGGGATAGAATATAAGTAAGCCATAATAATTCAGGGATAAAAATATGTCTAAGCAACTTTTAAGAAATAACGTTTGAATTTAATTCATAGTCATCAATTTCAAATATAACATTCGGAATTGAATTAGTGCATGTCTGGATAGTTTTCAGAGATGTTTGTATTAAATTGATAGTCATCAATATTGAACACAACATTCATTATATCGGTGACAGTATATGAACGATGTCCAGAAAAAATATACCCAAAACACTGTTTTTCAGAGAAATTGAGCAGAAAGATGAAACTGAATGTATTAAAAATTCAGAAATAACCAATGGTCTTCTCATTTTAAACAATATAATATTTTCACATAAGACCGTGTCACGTGACATATCTTCGGTATGACTAAGGGCCGGTTTATCAATACGTAGTTAAATGTTTCTGTTACCTACCTCAAAGCTAAGCTCAGCAAATAGTCAATGTTGCAGTTACTAATCAAATCGTTTATCATAACCTGACGGATGCTAATGGTTAACAACTGTCAGTTAACTAAGGTTGGCATGAATGACATTTTCAGGAGCTGTTGCTATTGGAGGATTGATTTACAAAAATGACAACTGCAACAAACAGTTCATGATTCATACAATATAACCTATATTCCATTACTAATTTCAATTTTGTAATTTGGAATTTTTCGAAAGTTCGAGTTCTGTGAGCATAAGAAAAACGAAAATGAGCAATAAATGAACATCCAATTTTACCAATCTGTTGGTGTTTCAAGTACTTGCTCTATTTGTTCTGATATCAATAATACTGTATTTTTTTCCAATCTGAATCTTCCCACAAAATCCACCTCTCTAATTTATTGAAAGCATCATTACGTTCATTAGCAATATGAGGTCTTCCTTCTGCTTCAATGAACTCCGATATATCCTCATCTACATCATTTAACAAATGGAAAACTTCCATAATAAAACAATTATAAAGATTACCTCTTTACTTGGAAAAAGTATTTCCCAAATAACATTTGTGACACAACAACAGCAACCATAAATAATCTACTTTCGCCCTAAGGGCCAGTTTATAAATACGTTGTTAAATGCTTCTATACCTACCTCAGCTTTGTAGAATCTAACCCTCATAACTCAACTTTGAGTTCTGTAATCTAACCTCGAACTGTATCAGCCTATCATTAAAGTTAGTTTCATGAAAAAAAAAATCTTACAATATTTTTATAGTAAATGAGCATACATTTCCCGTCAAATCTTATTGTTTCACACTGATTCTTGAGAAAACAAGATAGGATGGCAATGGTGATGCTCAGAATGAATAACAGTTGGTTCTTTCTAATTTTATTTCTATGAAGATATACGACTTCTCCTGTCCTTGAAATAAAAGATACTGATGAAATGTCACATATAGTGTTTGAACATTATCACAGTTTGGAACACTGACACCAAAGATTCCATTCATTTTCATGGATGGAACCTGAAGTACAAAACGTTTCGTTTGCTACCACGGCATTCATCATCAGTTGTATGTGCTTTTACTGCGAGAACAAAAGTTATATATCTCGAAGGCTCGGCATAACTCATCTGATAATGGATAACTTGAAAGAATTGAAATAACGTCCTCCCAGTTGAAAACTGTCACTTTTGGCATTTCATCATTTTTTTTTTCATAAACATAAAAATTCACTCCCTGAGAGAAGAGACAGTTTAACTGGGGAATGTAATTTTTGTCTCAAGTCTTGATTTTCCACTTCATGCTGTAAAAAACCAACAGTGGTTTATTCACTTAGACGGGAAATAAAACCCCTTTTTACAGAAAAATTATACAATAGATACAAATTCAACCTAACAATTCAATACAAGTCAAGTAGGAACTAGGCGTCAAAAATTTAGAAAGAGTGATTTTTCCAATTGAGCAAAGGTTATTCCTACGAGTTCACCCTTGAAAGAATTTCCGAGCCGCATGAGTTGTGATATTAAGCTGAAATAACCACAGATCTTTTCAAGTCCTACTTTCCTCTAGAGTGACCATATTCAAAATAGTTGAGTTAAGTTCAAAATCATCCACAAATGACGTAAAACTAGAGCATTACAAGTTATTAACGTAAAAATTGAATATCAATAGACCAGAATGCGATCTTTGTGGTACTCCTGATACAATCCTCATGGGACGTGATGTGAAATTCTTCAAGCGTATAATTTGTGTCCATAACTTTCCACTCAACGTGTCAAGATTATCTGAAAACCAAAAATTACCTAATTTACCTATAAATGGGTGGTGATTTACTCAGTCAAAGGCCTTTGTAATATCCAGATTAATTGCATCAACTTGATGTCCAGGTTCAAAGGTCGATATTGAGAAAGTAAATTGGTTAGAGATGATTTGCTGACAGTATTTGACGACATAAATAAAATTTATAGAAGATTGCTTTTATTTTCCTTTTCAGATTTCCAATATGAATATTCCATATAATCAGATGAAAGTATGATGATTCCATTTTTTATATTGTCTGATCCAGGTGCTTTCCCATTTTTTAGGTACAAACCTCAGTACCTCTTTATCAGTTGGTTTTAAGAAATGCATGGTAACATTGATTAATTTTATTTGATAAAAAAAACCTTTTTCGATAATCTTTCAGTCATATTTTTTTATAAAATGTCAACAGCAGGTGACGATCGAATTTAATGAAATAATTATTTGAAATAATAAAGGCAATTGTCAAACATTTTATAATTCATAAAAAACAAAAACTAGTGAATAACAATAAATAACAGTACTAATAAAAACTACTAATATGTTCAAAAATAAAATTCATAATATTTTCATACACTTTTGTCTTGAAACTACAAAAAATTATCCTCTCGAGGACTACACAGTCGTTTTCTTACACACAACCAAATTCAATCTCAAAAAGGCGAATTGCGTTTGAAAAAGAGTTCTACAACATTTTCAATATATAAGAAACTAAAGATATCAATTCGAAATTTTATTTTCTTACATATACGTATCTTGCCTTGATACAGTTTTCAAACGTATTTTCAATTTGTTAAAATGTAAAAACTTTGTAAAATTTGCAAAACTGTTATCGTTGAGCTTTTCATTTCAATGGTTTTTCAGATATTTTTTTCATGAATATCAACAGTCCTCTATTCTACTTTTAGTAATATTGTAAGTATTACTTATTATCAAAAAAGAAAATGACTGTGCAATGATAAGATCCTCACAGGATTGTTAATATATATATTCAATAACACTCCCTTTTGTTATCACAATGGGGGAAATATCCAAAGTATTAAAAATATGTAAAGGTGAAAACCTTGAGAATAGACCTTTACACTTTCTAAAAAAAAAAGATAAAATCAATATTATTTATTTTTTCTATAAGAAAATGGTTCAATAATCATGAAGTAACACCCAAATTTTTCCATCTCGAAGGAAAATCACTGTTTCAAAAATGACTGTCACTACCATTGAGACTTCACCCTCCTTTCAAACCACGTCCCAAAATGTATATGATTTTTGTAAAGCAGAAAAAAGTAAATGAACCAATATACGACATAACAATTCAATTAGATCTACTCAATCAAACAACTCTTCAACAAAATTACAAATATAAAGTCTTTGTTTCATAATATGAAATGCTTCTTAGTTTCAGAACTTAACATCTAATCGACCTCGAAAACAAGATGGCAATATCGCGCGCACGTCAGAACATCAAGAATACAGTAAGAAGAAGAAAATTAGATATGCAATATGAATAAGTTTTACGGTGTTGCCAAGTTCATATCAAATGTTAGTGACGTCAAGACCATCGTTTTTACTATTATACATGTAGTTTTCACCAATGCGGTTATCTCAATATCAGTGTAAAGGCCCATTTGCATTAGAATGCAATTCTGTACCTCGTTTACAATATAATTTTCAACTTTATTTCAAAAGGTTGGCAAGTTGTGCTACGGTATGCTCTTGAGCAAGTGCTGCTAGTTCTTTTACCCACTCATCCAATAATACAGCACAAAGTGCAACATGCTGGCCCTCGTTGAACTTTGGATAGATGAGATTGAACTGCATGTCCTCTGGTGAAGATACTAACGAAATGCCAGTCTCAACCTGACTGGGTCGCCTTCCAAATAAACTACTGACTGGAGGTAAATTGAAACTTCTTCTTTTCGGACTGTTTCTCTGAAATGGTTCGTTTATTTCCAGTTTTTTCACTGTCCTCTGTTCAGCGTGGTACCTTCTCAGGTTAACCAACATTATTTCTCTATCCACTAAGCAATCACGGGCATATTTTATCAAATGGACTGCATCTGACTGTCGGAACATATACTCGTCAGTTTTTTGTTTCAACACTCCAATAATCTGAAATTGTAACAAAAAAGTACACATTGATTAAAAATATGGTAATTTTACAAGAAGATATTCGTATATAATTTAAAAATTGAAGAAAATACTAAAAATGTAAAAGTGAAGACAGTGTACTATTTGAATACCTCAGATGGCTATGAATTGTTTTAAAGTATACTTGTAAAAATATGTTTTTACTTCATAGCTTTTCAGCAATTGTTAAAGCATATATCATTCTAGTCATCTTAGTGTGAAGAAATTCAATATGTTTGGCCCAGTTGAGGTTACAATTAATGACCAACTCAATCATTTGTGTATCTTCTTGATATTCAAGGATTGTTTGATTTAAAGAAATGGTTATTTGACCTACCGGGGTTTCTGAAATTGACCTGGAATCATACCATGAGTTTTTCATTATTAGTGAATTTCAAAAATAAGGTTATGTTGTTTGGAGCAGAAGCCACAATTATTGTCATAAAAGTATTCTTTCATTGCCCTAACTGTAGATGTTTTGTGTTCTAAGCAGTTCTACACTTGAATGGGTGTTTAAATGAATTGAAACTGATTTGTTACTTTGACCTAAAACTGGCAGTTTCTTGCTGTAAAATTCCAAACTCACCTTATGCATACGTCACTCAAAAATATTAATAATAATTTCAACAATATCTTACCTCGAATAAGGATGGCACATTTGGCTGTAACACTAAACTATGATCTAACAAGTAAGCCCGCAAAATAGGCTGGGGATAGGCAGCAAGTCTTGAAATCAATCCAGTCAAGTGTAAATTGATATAAAAGGAGTTCGATAAAAAATTTTTCAACTTGTCCATTAAAATTGATAAAAATGGTCCCGCTGAAGGACTGGTCTGTTCGATTTCATCGAGTTTAATAGATAATGGGGCATCTTTTTTATGCCTGAAATTGCTAGACGATTGCCAATATTCTTCTTTCTTCGAATCATCTAAAGTCAGATTGAGACTGTCATAACCGCTACTTCTTTCAAATGATGTACTGCTAGAATTCTCTGAAAATTATGAAAACTTTCATAATAATGATCGATCACTTTGAAATAGAACTACTTCTTAAATTTGTGAAAGCAGAGTCATATTATTTCATGACAATGAAAATTAAATAGTAATCTTGCGATATTTTTAGTAGTTTGAAGTTTTTGGATTATCAGTACTTCATGTCAAAAATTTTTAAAAAATAAAAAAACGGTTTTCTGGTTGACACTTGGCAGTGTAATTATGGGTGTGAACTGTGGAATACTACAGGGATCTAATTTGGAACCATTGTTTTGGAACCCGAGAGTTTTCAGTTGAGAAATATGTGCAGACCAGTTGAGTCTATTATCTAATGTAATGCCCAGTAATTCAACTTCATTAGTTTCACAATTAGAGATAATTTGATTAATAGCAGAAATCTCGATGTATTGTGTCTTCTGATCTTTTAGTTTCAACTTATTAGATAGAAACCACTGATTAGCACTATTAGATACCTCGTCGAGATGAGACTGTAACATATCATTATTTTTATTTGACAGAATGAAAGTGGTGTGGTCCGCAAAGAGAACCGATTTGAACGGCATCATATATTTGCACAAGTCATTCATATAAATGGCAAGTACGAGGGGGCCCAAGACAAACCCTTGCGGAACGCCATGCTTAATAGTTTAAAAGTTTGATAAGCATCACTGCTTTTTGGCGATTAGTAAGATAGCTTCTTATTAAGTGAAGCTGAATACCTCTAACTTCGTAATAGTTTAATTTTTCCAACAGAACTTCATGTGATACGCAGTCGAATGCTTTCGACAAGTCACAAAGCATCAACGCAGTGTGGTTGCCCTGCTCAAGTTCGTCAATCACGCCAGACACAACGTCGAACACTGCATTTATTGTTGTTGGGGTTTGATTGACATTTTTGAGTCGAGAATAATTCCTAAATCTTTGATTGTATTTGTTGTTTCCAGTTCCAATTGCTTGATTTTATATGGATTATTTATGGGATTTCGGTTTTGGAAAAATGTAAATACATGCCATTTGTATATATTCAATTGCAATAAGTTTATGTCACACCAACGTACAAAGTTAGATAAATCATACTGTAATAATTCAGTATCAGATCAGTCATGAATAACTGTGTACATTTTCAGATCATCAGCAAACAAAAGAAATTCACTAGAGAGAATCACATCATTCAAGTCATTTACAAATAGGTTGAAGTGTAATGGTCCTAAATGAGAGCTCTGCGGTACACCAGAAGGAAGTGTGATTGAGGATAATATTGAGTTACCATATTTTACATATCGGACTCTGCAGGCAAAATAATTTCCAATCCATTCCAGAATGTTTCTTATCCTTAAGTACTCTAGGATGGCTAAATATGGAGACCCAAAGGATATTTCACTCTTCCATTTTGTTCAACAAAACGCCAGCAATAGGAATGGAGAAGAGAAAAAATTCATTGAGACCTCTCAATGATTACCATTCATTGGGTATTCACACACTTCAGCCTCAAAATGAGACATAATATACAATATTGAATACAAGTTTGAAATACATAGATACGTCGCAGAGGGCAGCGCTGTGCAAGCACATGACGGAACCTCACAGAGTGTGATACATTAGTTGATCACCCTCGACTTCTAACACTGTAAGTATGTTTGAGGGACCTACCCCCTAAAGTAGGTACCGTTCGAATCAGCTGACCTAGTAGAATACGTTAAAAACGGTTTAGAACTGTGGGGTCTCAAAAATGACCCAACAATTCTGGATCACCCCACAAGGATATTTATAATCGATAGGATGATCCCTTAATGATTGGATGCCCCACGCACACACACAGATATATATGTCATGTGTACTCTGTACAAAAAAGTTTGTACTTAGTACACATGAAGGATAATCTGACCCAAGGTCAAACAATTGTCATGACGTCACCCCTCCTATCCCCCAAATGCTTCAGATAAAGAAAATATCCCTGCGGATACATTTTCAGCTATGCACCAGACATATCGTTCAAGTTCACACCAAATTATGCACCAGATATATCGTTCAAGGTCACCCTAATTACACCACTATGACGTCATAGTGGTGGGGGAGGTTTAGAACCGGCTCAAATCTCTTACACCACTCCAACCTCCACTGAATTAGCCTGGCCAATCTGAAGTAACTACTACGTTACATAATTGTACAGGTAGATCCACCTCGACTGAATCCATGTTGCTAATTTATGATTATATTTCTACAATACCATGATAGCTTTTTTTGTTATTAGACTATCTAACAATTTGGATAATTCAGATTGATTGCAAATTGTTCGATAATTTTTAATGTCATTTTATTATCCTAATCAAGAACATCACTAACATCTGTGTAACTCACCCGAATCATTAGAAATATCATCCTCTCCAGTATACGAATTATTCCAGGCTGTACAAGCCACTTGGCACCTTCCAATCTTATTCCTAGCATCACAAAGATAAGCATAATATTTTCCGTACAAACTTTGTTTGTTCTTCAGTGCATTCCACTGACTATCATTTCCTCCATCGACATTTGTCCCTCCTACTAACTGACAACATCTCGGGGCAAGATTTAAAAGTTTCTCGAAACTTTCGCAGTATGGATCCAAAGGCAAGAGGATTTTCCTTTGCGACGTCATGAGATGTAAGCAGGGTTGCAGATGTTTGAAGACCAGTTCCAACATAAGATCCTCACAATCCAGATCTAGCATTGATTCGAAAACAGCTAGTGAAACTAAGCACAACTGTCTATTGGATGAACTCAGTCGTTGTATCAAAATGTCCAGTAATCTCTGCCCGTCAAAGTCAACTTTCAATAAAAACTCTAGCAAAGAGTGCAGCAAACCCTGTTGCGTAACTGTCCTCAGGATGAGTTCGAAATAAGCTGTTGCAGCAATTTGTTCATCCACGTTGGTTCTTAGTAAAGCCGGACCAAGTATGGGTATCAGAAATCCTCCATACAAAAACTCTTGAACTTGTTTCCTTATGATTGGATCTGCTACTTGAGCTACGGCATTCCAAAATTCCAATGAGGTTACGAAAGTTAACAAGCCTTTGATTTCATTCACGTCGTCTGGAGTGAATCTATGCCAATCAGGTACTTTTATATCATCTAAAATATTTGGTAACATCGAGTACAATCCACTCAGATCATATGCTACTTGTACTGAAAACTTAGAATGCTCTGAAATGTACACAGCAACTTTTTTATTTTTTTTCGATAACGACATGCATAACAAAAGGGCATCCCTTGCCCTCATACCAATGGGGTCTTCTCGTTGGACGAATTGTATCAACAAAGCGAATACTATGAAGCTGAAATAAACATATCATGAGGTTTGAGTGAATTTCTCATTATAGTCCAGTCATTTAAGCTTAAATTAGGTAAGAATCTCGGAATTCGAGATACCCAGCTGTAAGTCTATAAATACTTGTATATTAACACCCTAAAAGTTGTCTCAAAACCTACATATGGTAGGGTGTACGCAACTATTAAATTTCAAGGTCAAAGGTCACAAAAATCGGTTT
>WOGR01004554.1:0-14613 GCA_015342045.1 Leptinotarsa lineolata | reverse complement strand
TTTGTATTATATCTTTTTTTTCTTCATTCGTGAAAGCCATTTTTCGCCAAAAATTCAATGACTCGTACAATAACAAAATGTCATTGAGTGTAACAAACTGAAAGTCAAGTTTAGAAACATCAAAGTCAAAGCCTATTATGATAAAAATTAATTTTTTTCAATATCTCCAAAAAGAATGAAAAAGAATGTGAAATTTATGAAACATCATTGAAAAGGTAAAGTCTGGATCTATTCAAAACAGAAAGAATCTAATATAGCGCCCGTAAGAAAAAATAAAGTTGATGATGGTGGCCGGAAGACACCTTTATGTAGCAGGGAAAAAGTGGCAATGTAGAAGTGCAATTTATTTTCGAATTCTTCGCAAAATAAAGCCAGAAAAAAATAAAATCCATTTTCCGAAATTTCTGTTTTTTCCGGATATACTCGAAATTTCAGAACTTTCTCAACGGCATATTGTTAGTCAGGTAAATGCGCAAATTTGCCCCAATTTAACCATCTTCGTATCTCTCATAGTTTCCGAGATCCCAATGGTGAGGATCGAATTTGAAACACCCTGTATACACGGAGGGTGGGGGGGAGTGGAATTTTCTTCGTCGAAGATGTTCAATATGGTCGAGAATCTCATCTGGTGAGCCAAACTCGCAAGAATTTCTGCCGAACAGCAGTTTGTTTTCAATTTTGTGAGAATTTTTTTACAATCGAAGGGTGGAGGTTCGAAATTTTTTGTCGGAAATGATTATTCTGGAATACCCGACCTGCACGAATTTCTGTCGACGTGAAAGGTTTATTTTCAACCTTATGAGAAATTCGAATTTCTCATAAGGTTGAAAAATAAACCCCCTATAGGCAGGGAGTTGGATTTTTTCCGTTGGAAATGATGAGTTTGGTCGAGTTTTTTATCTGGGACGATCAACCTGCAATAATTTAAGCCTTCGTACAACATTACAAGGGCAAAATTTACCAAGAACAATTTGCTGACTACAAAATAGAGCTTACCAACTAGAATACTGAAATTAAGACAGAGACAAGGACTATGATTTCCAAATTATCCCTTATTCTTATGCATCTCGTAAACAGAACCTTATCGCTGTTTATTGAATATTATATAAGTTTCATCAAAATATTTTCCTGTCCTATTCAAATTTCTGTATCAAAACCAGAGTAAAAATTTTTTTAAGCAAGTAAAATTAACATAAATTCATATTGGTGTATTCACCTCATCAGCTGGAACATCTGCTGTGGCTGGCATTTCTGAACATTTGCTACCATATTTCCAATTTCTTATCTGTTTTTTTCTGTATCAAACCAAAAAAGTTCTTGTGACTGAGGAACCTTCGAGTTCTTATTCAACCGAATCAACAATAACGATATTAGTTTTTCAGGAAAACCTTATAAATTATAGTTCACACAAATTGCACAAAACATACAAAACACTGACGCTCAAAACACTAAAAATAATGTCAATAAAAGACATGATTTCAAAACATAAACAGAACCGATATAGTATACAAGCCTACATGTAGTGTCATCTAATGGAAAAAAACGGAAAATCTTCTTGACGTTGCTGGAAGTGACATCTACATTACAAAAATGGTAATTAAAAAAGGACGTAAGCAAGAATTAATAATTGGGACCAATAGGAAAGAATGTAACCGATGATGGCGCTACTCAAACAGCTAACAGCTGATTGCAATAACTTTGAATACGGCTATGTCCATTAATTTTGTGTTTTGAGTTATTTAATTGTGAATTTGTGAGAGTATAATTTTTCAATGCGTTTATCATAGATATGGGAAACTGATGAATAGGTGAAATAAATTTCTTTCAGTAACGGGAAGCACAAGAAACCACAACAATATATCAAAGCAGCTGGCGTGACTGTGTTTTTGTTTTACCATCTGGCTTAGTTTCAATATGTCCGGTGGATGCCGTATCTAAACGATGAGATTCCTAATATGTTTTTTGGGACAGATATGTATCTCAGAGTAACAAAAAATTTATTACTCTGAGATATATAATACGTTTGAGTTTCTTGGGTGTAAAACGCTAGTTATTACTATCCTATACCATATACGGTTGGATATGATCAGGAGAATCGACAATTTTCGAGCATCGAATGCTTCGGAATCAAATACCTCCGAGATCAAATGAGTAATCGAAAACTTTCAAAAATTGAAAATGTTTGGATAAAAAAAAAACATTATTTTTGCAAAAAATCAAATCTTGGGAAAAATCGAAAGTTCGAATTCGTTTCTCGGAAAGCAATTGCGCAAAATTTGAAACTTATTCAATATACGAAAAACAATTACATTCATCGTCAATACCACCCACGAGAAATGAAAAAAACTTATTCGAACACTTAAAATTACATTCAATAGTTATAGTGACGTTCTCTCTCAATTTCATATTAGAAAGATAACTACTATATCCATTGTCAAAATATCATAATTGAGATTTTAGATTACTCGTTTCGTAAGATAATGCAGTATTAACGCATATTGATTTTTTGACATTCCTTAAAATTTCAATGAGTTTCCAATGGAAGACAAAATTTTATGTCATACTGGTAACCTATAAATCTTGAACTGCAGCTACTAAAAGTATTCGATTCTTTCTCGTAGGTACTCGAGATATCTCAAGAGATTCAATCAAATACTTTCGATTCTTGGTATTCGATTCCACTTATCACTATTAACATGTAGCTTCATATTCCAAACGTCAAATTCATAGAAAATAAGTATAGCCCGAAAAATTATAGTTAGAATGATTTGGTATTTATTATGATAGTCTGATTTATTTATTTCAAATTCTTCAAAGCAAATAAAATAAAAGTCAGCTTTTCATCATGTCCATTGAAAAAAAATGTCAGTGTAATGGATGTGTTTCTTGTATAGCAATGGTTTCAGCATTGAACAATGATCATCTAAATTGTCAAATGTTAGGTCATGCAGTCACATAAACTGAAATTTAAATGAAAAATGAGAAATGGAAATTTTCTATGTTTTTTACCGCTTTTATTCGTAACTAATGTTACTGCAGTTTCGTCCTATAAGGACATTTTCAAACTTTCACATTTGATGTAAAAGTTCGAAAATGAACTTTTACATTTAATGTAAGAGTTTGAAAATGTCCTCATAGGACGAAACTGCAGTAACTTTAGTTACGAATAAAAGTGGTAAAAAACATAGAAAATTTTCATTTGTTATTTTTCATGATGATCTCTTACCACGTAGTAACGACTGCATCCATCAATTTATTGAAATTTTAATTTCTTTGAATTTATGCATACAATTATTCCGCGCGCTGATACTTATTTTTTGGTCTGCTCCAATGTTGGTATTTGTTAGAACAGAAACAGTGTATATTTTGTGTGTATATCATTGTCACATTGAACCATAGACAATAATAGAATGCATTGAACGCATTGTCACTTTTTGCATAATGACACAGAATAGTAATTGTTTACTATTCTGTGTCATTGTGCCAAAAGTAATTCTAGTTTTGCTCCAATAAATCCCCACATGGATGTGGACGAAAGTGACAGGTGGATTATAATATTTCATAATGAAATCTACATTTCCAGTAAATATAAGACATGACCTAATATATATTTTAACGTGATGTAAGAATAACTACCGAGGATGAATGGTTTTCACAAAATTATTTGTTACCTTGAAATAACTTCTTAGATTTTGACATCAAAACTGAATCATTAGGTAATATTTTTTAAAAAATGTTGAAACTCCGAAGTTGCATTACACGAATATCAAAATTTCACACATGTTTTACAAACGCCACGTCCAGAAAAGTTTCTACGTCTGGTACGAATTTCAGTCCCATTCGAGTGGGCATCAGTTCCGTTTTTGGTAAGTACTTATTGGCCACAAACATCATTAGTTCTGGAGCTCTCATGCTCATTGGAGATATATGCCAACAGGAAATAGAGTACAGGCAGCGTAAACTTGAAAAGAGATATGATTATGGTCGAATGAGTAAGTTTTCCATAATCGATATTGAAGTGACTATAAGCAAAAAACTTCATTTCAGCTCGAATGTTTATTGTGGGACTTGCTTTTGGCCCAGTTCATCATTATTATTATATATGGCTTGCCAAAGCATATCCTGCAAAGACAGCAACAAATATAACATGGAAAATTCTTCTGGACCAATTTATTATGTCTCCAGTATGTATTGCAATGTTTTTCTATGGAATGGGCTTGATGGAAATGAAACCAGTGGTTGAAAGTAACAAAGAGATAACTGAAAAGTTTCGAGAAGTCTACACGGTAGGGAACTTGAAATGTTTAAATCACACGTTTGTTTGAGGGTGGTTGACAATTCTTTGTAGTATTTTTCTATTGGTAATGTTCATATGATGTTGTGAAATATGTTTTCTTGATATTCCCAAGAGTTTCGGTATCACCAATTATTTATTTTTTTAACACAGCTGATTCTCCAAAATTTGACCAAGTATCTGAAATTTGCTAAAATCGCTCATTTCTACTCTATTTGGGTTTATCCACATCTTACAACTTCCACAAATTTAAAAATATCTAAACTTCCACTGCGTTCCAATACTTTTTTTAAATTATGGTGATTGAGTAACAACTAGTGATCTTAATTACATTTTCACTAATATAAAGTTTTCTCTGGTACAGTTCTAGAGATGTTGGTCTCTTAAATCACTATGCTTAAAAATTGATGTGGAACAAATTGAATGAGATGACTTGTAAAACAAATTATGTCAAACAAAAACAGAAAATCAGTAACTGTTAATTGTAATTGTCTGAAAATGTCCTCATAGGACGAAACTGCAATAACATTAGTAACAAATAAAAGTAGTAAAAAAACATAGAAAGTTTCGGGAAAGAAAGTTTTTGGCTTTCTACTACTCCATCTTGATGCAAAAAAATGTGGGAATCTTCCACAGAAAGGAAAGAAGCAGTAATTTTTAATAGAAGTAACTCTATAAATAGATGTGTAGATTATGCAAAGAAGTAACTTTCAGACACAAAATGGAAGAGAAAGCACTTCTGGAACAGCTATTTTCATATAAATGTCGAATTACACAAAGAAAAAATTCTTTCGAAACAAATACTTTTCTATGAACACTGAATTATACAAAAACACGTTTTTCTACTAAATATGTATTCCAGACATTCTTTATAGAATTAAATTAGATATCATTTACATGGAACTCAGCCATCCTCACTGGTAGATGCCGTTGTTTTGCCTTAGGGCTCTTCAGTACCAATCTGGATAATATTAGAAGAAAAAGCACACAATATATTCATGAATTACGATTTTTATATCACGGAATAAGTTTGATCGATCTACTTATGTATCAAGATGGAGTAGTAGAAAGTCAAAAACTTTCTTTCCCAAAAATTAATCACTCCTAAAAATATAACTCCTTCAATAAATAGAAAGTTTCTTTTCACATTTTTCACGATGATCTCCTATCATGTCGGTTATATCCTTCAATTTATTGAAAAATATTTTTCGTTGGCATAGTTGAGATACCAACAAATCTACTGAAAGAGTCTGTTGACGATATTTCACATTCATTAGCCTTTATTACAAACCACTCGATTATCAGTGAAGTGTTCCCAAAAAAACTAAAATTCTCGAAAGCAGTTCACAAAAAAAAGACCAAGTGCGCGGAAAAATACAGATTGATGTGTCTTCTGAGTTGTCTTTTCATAATCATGTATATATCAATAGTGAATCAAACAACATGATATCTAGCTAAATGAATTAATAATCCTACATCGGTGCGGACTTGGTTACTTTGTTGAGATGCTTCAGCAGATATGCAATATATTCATGACAGCATCAATGAGTATAATATTGTAGTTGGGCTATTATTTGATCTGTCTCATATCGTAGGTATCTTCAAATCAAACTGGAAGCTCTAGGCATCTAAGGTCCAATTCAAAGATGGATTGAGTCATACATGCCCGGTAGATTTCTCAAGGTACAGGCCTCTGATGATGACTAATAGGACAAAATAGAAATTGATGAATGAATAAATAAATATTTTTTGAGGAAAATTAAAATTCGCCTTATTTATACTTATGATATATTATACTTGAGTACTGTCATCAGTTGCGGGGGGTAATTTCTCGAGATATTTTAATAAAGAAACATCTTTTGTCTTGTGTGATCCACACTTCTTATAATACCCACAGTGGCAATATAGAACTGCCTATTCCCACGAGCTCCTTAGTTAAAAATTCAATTATTTTTAGTGGTATTAAACTATACAATCACCTGCCAGTCCAATTTGAAGAAATCGAGATGTACAATAGATTCATAAAAGATGTCAAAATGCTATAAGATGTATTTTTCATTTGAGATACATGTCAGCGGCGAATTGGATTTACAGAATATAAAAATTCAATAAGAGATCACTTTTTTCATGATATTTAGAATTCTTTAGAAAGATTGACCATTTGTAAGAAGAGAATTGGCTCTTTCCATAGAAATGATCATTTCAAAGAAAAAAAGGGGTAGATGAAGCCAAGAATTGTTATCTTGGTGTTTTATATGTGTTGAGATTCTTAAGAAAAAGGGTTTATAGATGTTTAATTCTTTACTTTTGTTTTCAGATGGACTGGATTGTATGGCCACCTTCTCAGTTTGTTAATTTCTATTACATTCCTATCAAGTATCAAGTAGTTTATATTAATGCAGTTACTATGTTTTATAACATATTTTTATCCTACATCAAGCACAGGGACATGATAGAGGAACAAACGAAACACATTTCACTTGTTAATGTAAAAACATCCTGAGACTTCATAGATTATCTTTTCAGAACCGTTTTCTAGGGAATATGACTATATGCAAAAGCCTGAAATTATATGTGATTATCAGTATTGGTAGACGTTGATTGAGAAATATATTGTAATAAAGACTTGTTTGCGTTAGTATGTCTTACAATTTGAAAAACTTTCGCAGTATTTAAATACACACACACACACACAAATAAGTTGACGAAATTTCAGTCAACCCAGTCTTCAAATTTCACTAAATATTTGTCTTTCCAATCTCATTAAATTATTTTCCAGCAGTTTTACTGAATTAACTTTTTTTTATTACCCCTCCCCTTCCCTTGGCATCGAACCGGAGTTTTTTTGTCACAGAAATTTCGAAATAAATGAAGTCGCTATATTTTATATTGATATTTTAGATTCAACCCATTAGCGCCTACGGATACCATATGGTATCACAAAACATGCCTCCCCTCTTCAGCGCTTTATAGTCAATGTGGAAGTCAGAGAATAACGCACCGCCGGTTCAATACTGAGTTGGGAGTTGACGTTGTACTTTCATGCAAGGCTGTTTGTTTGGTGAAGTTTTTTCGGTGGTGGACAAATTTAAAACCACATGTTTGTGCTGCACGTAAACAATGGAACCGCGATGGGCGTAAGTTTAATTTTAGTTATGTCTTTGGTATTTTGAATGAATTGTGAATGATTATTTATTGAAATATAAGTTACTGAACCCCCTTATGTATAAATAATTTTCCTATAAACTCAAACGAGTTCACTATGGTGGATCAAAGGTCACTGATACCATATGGTATCCGTAGGGGTTTAGGTACCTAGTAGTGTCATGTTTTAAAATATGTATTTGTTTTTTTTTCATTATTTCAGAAAAGGTTTTTCTCTTTCCCAAGCCCTGGATATGCTTGCGGAAGATGACGAATTACTCCAATTACTCTCGACCCTAACGTAGACACAGCACGTCAGCACTAAATTTCAGAAGAGAGATAGTGCAAGTATGTTTGACCAAGTACAAAACCATTATCAGGATTCCTGGACGAATCTCTCTTGCAAAAAATGTACTTATAGCCCTACGATTTGATAGGACGGATCATTTTGTGGTCTCATGCAAGCGACGAAGGTGTGCTGGGGTAGGATGCAAGTCTTTTGAAAGAACAATGTGTAAAAAATGTGATATAGGTCTGTGCATCAACTGTTTTGCCAAATACCATACAAATTAGGTTTAGTTTTGACATATTCTAGCTACATCATATAGTATACATTTTTGTAATAAAAAGTATACCTTAACGCCTACGGATACCATATGGTATCAGTATTTTTTTAAACTTCCAAATTTCCAAAAAAATTAAAATCGTCATTTGGGGCTATTTTATACAAAACAGTCAAAAAAATATTGAAAAATGAAAAAAAATTAAATCTCGGCCTTAATGGGTTAATTTTGCCGACTCAAAAGGCGCCTTTAACGCCTTGGCGCCGTCGTGCGCCGCACGACCTTGCCTATAAGGACGGCGCGTCCCTGCGCTTGAATATTAAAGATCATTCACAAAATTCAGCAATTTTTTCCGGCCGGCTTATTCCCACTGTTTCTGTTTGCACCAAGAAAAATTCGAAAAAAGTTATGTACATTATTCTCGAAGAATTTCAAATTATTCAGTACGCACTGATCCTTGAAAGCCTCCGATGAACATTCTGAAAGAAAACTTCAACGGAACTCGTTGCTACGAATATTGGAAATTTAAAGTTTGGGCTTTTTCTCTTTAATTCTTTAAGGAAGTTACGAAGTTCAATAATATATTTGTTACTCTGTGAGATCTCTATTGGGTTGGTGAGGAATTTGTTCAGAACTAGGACAGCGTAATGTAATTCAGGGAAGGTTCAATATATTACTGGAACTGATTGGAATGTAATCGAATTTCGAATATAATCAGCATGATCGACATCTGAGATATATAGATTTAACATTTACGTTCATACATAACTAAACTCGCTGCCTACATTTTCTCGCTTACACTAAGTTTCGATCTTGAATATTAATGTTTTATTGACAAGTACTGTTTTTTGGTATTTTGTTTCTTTTTGTTGAATATCCGACGCCAGATTATCGAATACATTTTTGTTACTTCAATCTCGGAATTTAAATAAATTCCGTCTTTGAACTCGAAATTTGTTTAAATTCCGACAGCGTTCAATTCAATTCAGCTATATTGTTCCCGAGAAACTACAAAGTTCAATATTGTAATTTAAAAAATAAATAAGAAATATAATAATAAAAAGGAATACAGTCATTCTGTGTTTATAAAACTCATGATACTACATACGTATATAGACAATACGTATGCAAGAAACAAGAAAGGACGAGAAAGAAGGATTTACCGATACAGTGTCGTGGAATTGGCGCAGTGATAGTGCGCCCGACTCACGATCGGAAGTTCGAGGGTTGGATCTCAACCTCGAACAGATATTTTTCTCGAGAGAATTTATCTGGTTGAAGCTGGAATGATTCTGCAACCGTGTTAGGAATCACACGTTAAAAGATAAGACCTCTTTATTCCTCAGCTCGCACAAGTTTCTCCACTTCTGAGAGTTGTCGACAGCCGATTAACGGAAAAATAGATTTTAAGCAGAACAGAATACCACATTTTTTTACTATTGCTTTGAGAGAAATTGTTTGATATTACATTTGAATTTCGGTATGTTTGTCATTCGTTTATTTCATTTGACAAACAATTGTAGATCATTTAATATGGGCTTTTACCAAAAATTTGAAATTTTATATCAATCGCAGCCTCAACAAAGAATATGGAATAGTTTAATGTGTCCAATAGTATCGAATGTCATTGTTTGTGATTTTTGTAGACATCAGAACTTAGGATCAATGAATGTAAACACGACTCCATATTCGTAATTTATAAATGAAAATAGCATTTTCAACTAAAGTGTATACGAATAACTACAATAATTTTGAGGACATGGAGATTTATCAGTTGTCAATTGAGTGTTTCTCACTCACTCACTCAGCTATTTGCATTGTAAAATACTATTTTACCGTTTATTTCTTTATATGTATCTTTGTGACTAATTTGATTTTACTGGATGGTTTTTCCAAACCATCAGTTGCTTCGGAAGGTTTTATGGTATTTTATGAAATCAGAGGATCATCGTGAAACATATATAATGTTTTCATTTTAAATTAATAAAATTTCCATTCATTGTAGTTATAGAGTTTATGATTTATTTATGCGTGGACGAAATTTCAAAACATTATCTTTGTTGATGATTTAAATTGTACAATGAAAAGTAAAACTTACCTTCCATTTATTTACGTCTTCTGTGAACTATTAAGGATTGCTCATCTGGAAACTTTGAACACTATTTCTGTTATATATTATTTTATTATACTTTGGATGACAACTAGATATATGTACCTATTAGGATTAGGAGCTGTCATGTTTTGTTGTTAGTTACAAATATACGTTTTTGAGTGATTAGTTCTTGAAGTTAATATTTCCTTTATGTATTATATATTCAATAAAGAAAACCAAATATATAACATAGTGGCAGCGGAAAAGGCCGAAAAGTTCGATTTTCAATTGTAGGTACTCAAACTGAAGTAAAAATTGTGCTCAAACTGGAGTGAAAATATTACCCAAAAGTGATCGAAAGTGCCGACTTGTCATTTTCTTCTTCTCATTTGTGACATGCGCATGCGCCGTTTCCTATTGCTACTAACCACTTTTGTTATAAATCTACACTATATGATATTTATATTACGTTGTTAAGCTGAAGTATAAATTATTATGCTTTCATAATTCAATTATTCTGATTATAGTACGATTATCGTTGTCAGAGTAAGACGTTCAACCAACTGGACCCTGAGCAGGCACTACTTGATATTTAATAGTAACTTCCTGGAGTAACTTCGACTGTTTTACAAGTCTTTACAAGAAATCTATGTATAGGGGAATTTCATTTTACAGCAAAACTGAATTCGATTTCTAAAAATTATTTAATGTAAAGCATTAAGCAAATATACATATGAATACATATTTATTCAGATAACGGATAATTTAAACATTTGGATTTGGAAACTTTGGGGTGGTACACAAAATAACATATGGCAAATGACAATATCAACATTTTGAAATGATAACTGAACTTTCATCTTCAGCACAGAACAAATAAAATTAATGATGTTCATAGAAATCTACACAAATCCTATCAACGACATGACCTAAGTCCTATTTCTGGTTTTCATTTCCTCAACCTCAACCTCAAAAATGGAATGATAATATGTCAAAGGTGAAACAAAATGGTGAAAAGCCGTTTAGGAATAGCAGGAATAGCTGAGCCCCTGTTGTCAAGCCAATAAGAAATATAACCCAAAGTCTGGATGCATTCAGAAGTGATCCAAACGAAAGTTTGGAGTACAAACTGAATAGGAAAAATGATTTTCGTTTAAATTCAATGTTCATATGAAAGTAGTTGTTTCGAAAGTATTTTTTCTTTCGTATAATCCAACGTGGAAGCAGTTGCTTTGGGAGGGCTGCTTCTTCCAGTTTGTACTACATGGGATGAAAAGTCTCGGGCCTAACACATAGATGCGCTAGTATAATTGCAGCCACCGCTTTTCCAGTCAGTGCTAACTTTCGAAAAAAGCTGTTGAAATTTCGTGATCATGAGTTTGTGAGTTATCATGCTAAGAGTGACAATACTTTCGTTATTTTCAAGACAATGGATCAAAAACAATTTCGTGTATTGATTTTACATTGCTTCTTGATGGGAAAAAATACCGATCAAGCGATATGTTATAAAGACTCCGCTCCATCAGAAACAAAAATTAAACGTTGATTTGCTGACTTCAAACGTGGTCGTAGAGACACCGATGACTCAGAACGCAATGAACGTCGAAATGAAGCAGTAACACCAGAAAACAATGAAAAAATCCACAAATTCGTTTTGAATGATCTAAAAGTGAAGGTACGTGAGCAAGCTGACATTGCAAAGATATCAAAAGAATGTGATGGCTTTATATTGCATTAGCATTCGACTATGAGAAAGCTTTTTTCAAAGTGGGTGCCGCGCAAGCTCACTGTTGGCCAAAAACAAGAACGTCTTGATGATTCTGAGCAGTGTTTGGCCATGTTTGAACGTAACAAACCGGAATTTTTATGTCGATATATGACCGATCATGAATGAAACATGGATCCATCACTTCCCTCCGGAATCAAAACTATCGTCATCTGAATGGACGGCAACTGGTGAACCTCATCCAAAGTGACCGAAAGCACAACAATCGGCTAGAAATGTTGTGGCCTCGGTATTTTGGCATGTGCGACTACCACAAGACGGGGAATATTATCAACAGTGAATATTATATAGCATTATAGAAGCGTTTGAAGTCCGAAATTGCAAAGAAACGACCACAAAAAGCAAAGAAAAATTTGTTTCATCAAGACAACGCATCGTGTCACAAGTTGTTCAAAACAATGGCAAAACTACATGAATTGAACTCCGAATTGTCCCACATCCACCGTATTTGCCAGATTTAGCTCCAAGCGACTACTTGCTGTTCGCAGACCTCAAAAAAATGCTCGCTGGTAAGAAATTTCGCTCGAATGAGGAGGTTATTGCTGAAACTGAGGCCTATTGTATGGCTCTTGATAGAGATTACGTTTGATGAATAAAGCCAATTTTGGATAAAAAATAATGCTTTTTTTTAGGCCCAGGACTCTTCAGTCCATGTATTATCTGGACTCCAACGCATCCGACTCTCCCAATTTTTCACCCATAAAAAATATCTGCTTGTGGCCTATTCCAAAGAAAGTTACTCACGAAAGATTCAGTCGTGTATATCTATATTTGTTTCAGATCAATGGCGTGATAATGTCGAGATAAATAGTCAACTGATGTTGACGCGAGAGAGAGGTCTTTCCTGTTGAAAGCTGGACCTGAAAAAAATTTTCACAGAACTTCACGCATTGCCAATTTTGTGCATCATTCTGTGAACACCAAAAAATTTTCTCTCCTGGATTTAATTCATGTAACACAAAAACTAAAATGAATGAGAAAATAATCTGAAGTAAAATATTAACAGGCGCCGGATTGTTCCATAATCAAAGGCTTTTTCCTTCAGGGACATAAATCAATTTCCAGTTGGTCGACAAAAATTATTCATTCGTCTTACGTGCTACTGGGCCACCAAATACCTATGAAAGTCAACAGATGGAAAATGTAATTAATTAGGAAGGGCTCCGTCGAGTGGAAAACTTTGAAGTTTCAATGCTTCGTTGACTCCATATTCATTAAGAGACTACTAGAAGCCTCTTTTGTGTTTCCTACATTTCCCGGCGTGTATTATTTCATGAAATATTAATTAGGCCACAGCTCTTTCTACGGCAGGGTCCAAGTCTAATGTTATCACGAGTAGCAAACAGGTTTTCTATATTCTAGCAAGAATGCAATGCGGACTCATGAAACAATTAGTGGACAAATAAAATAATTCATAGATGAAAAGGACAATTGAAAACGTTTATCCACATACAGCATATGTAATGATTCAGTTGAGGTTAAACAGTACGCCAGTACGCCATTTGGCATATAAAACGTGAGGGTAAAGAATCACAGTTATATTTTTTCGCTTTAAATTTCACAGCATCGTGGAAAAAGGTGTGTTGCTAATTCCCAAGAGATTTCGATAACTGAATGAAAGGTGAGATTAAAAGAACAGAAAGTATTCAATTACATAAGAAATGGCTAAATTATTTTATATCAAATGTTTGAACTGTCAATCACAAATATCTTGCTAGGTGTAAGTTCATTTCCTAGAAATTTCCTATAGAATTACCTTCTTCTGCAATTTTCTCAATCCTTTCTTTCCTTTATTTTTTTCATATTCTTTTTTTGGTAATAGGATGTTGCTTAGAAAATAAAGATTTGATTTCGAATACTTGACCACTATAGGTTATTTGTTTTGTTTGTCACACAAATTATTTATCCTGTATAAACAAATTGAATAATACAAGTAAAAATACCTTTCAGTAACGATATCAAATGGATCATATTCAATTAAAAAAAAATACCAAATACCAAAACCGGTATTTGCCTTAATGAAATGGTTATCTAGTGGTTATCTACAACAAAACATTTTAATTTTGAAAATACGAGCCGTTAGATCTGTTTTCTGCCTGTTTAAAATCTGTTTTTCTGTTAATCAGCAGTCGTCCCCCATACGAACAACTCTCAAAAGTTGAGAAACTTGGACTAAGGACTAACGAGGTCTCATCTTTTAACGTGTGATTCCTAACACGGTTGCAGAATCACCCCAGCTTCAACTAGATAAATTCTCTCGAGAAAAATATCTGGTCGAGGCCGGAATCGAATCCACGACCTTCCGATCGTGAGTCGGGTGCACTACCACCGCCCCAATTCCACAACACACAACTGCCGGAATCGATTTTCAATACGGGCACACTTGCAGACCGGTGCAGTGCAAGGGAGTGGCCATCATCAACATTGAGTCGATGATATTCCATAATTAAAATTCGAATTCCTTGCAGTATATCATTTCTAAAACTAAGCTGAAGCGAACAACAAACAACATGGTTGTCACTGCCCCACGTAGTGAACGAGGTACTAACCAACCGCATATCCGAAATTCGCCCAATTCCTTGTATAAGGAAAGAAAACTCTTTACATATAGTCAGTGGGCATACTTGAAGACTGGCTATAAATCAAATCATATAAAAGAACAATTTATTATTATATTTATTTTCATTATTATGTACAAACAATATTGCTTCTAGGATATAGATGAAAGGTAATG
>WOGR01004553.1:0-14616 GCA_015342045.1 Leptinotarsa lineolata | reverse complement strand
CTATATAATTAATATTCCGGAGAGGTGCATATGACATGCTACAGGTTCAGATGAAGCACACCTTACTCCTTGCCTCTTATGTAGACCTACGATTTTGTAGGTGCATGTGGTAGATATCGAAGGAAAAATAACAACTAACCCAGTTAATGCCGCGCATAGAGCTGAAGTAAAACCATCAGGCATCTATGCGATGTCTTACATTTAGAAGATTCGTCGCAAGTTATTTCTCACAATGAAAAGCAGAAATTAATTTCATTTGGTCGGTGCGACCAACCGATATACTGGTTTCGGGGTACTTGCCCCATCATCAGTACCGGGCATGGTCACTTCACAACTATAATTCCAGCTAGTCATGTACTTTTCCTGCAGTTAGTTCAGTGAAATGTTCACTGCGCCACCTGCAGACAAAGCCAGGAAATAACTCCACGATTACATACTCCGGAGTGGGAGTCGGAATAATGATTAATGAGAGGCAAGGAGTAAGGTGTTCTTCATCTGAACCTGGAGCATGTCATATGCACCTCTCCGAAAACTGAAGTTGGCGTTTTTTTACAGTCTCAATATCAAATGATTTGTTTAGGGTGTCTCGTTTTAATTGGAAGGCACTGTACTGTACGTTGGTTGTTCAGTGAAATCTTTCCATTTGAAAATGTCATTCACACAAAACATATGATCAAATATATTTTTTTGATACCTTTCAACATAATCGTCTCTCAATTTCATCATCATTTATCAGGGGTTTTACTGATTATCGATTTAATTCAAATGAAAAATTCTGTTTTAGTGTGTTGTGCGGATTTGGATATTTTTGAATTTTCATTTATTTCTTTATATTTTCAGATCATTATCTGTTGCAAGCAAATCAGGCTACAGACTTTACTCGTTGAACAATGCTGATATCCTGGAGGAAATATATTGCAATAGAAGTGAGGACTGCTGGATTGTTGAAAGACTTTTCAGCAGTAGTCTTGTAACTATCGTATCTAATGCATGCAAGAGAAAGCTGAAAGTATGTCATTTCAAAAGGGGTACTGAAATATGTCATTACTCATATACACATAATATATGTGGTTTGAAACTCAATAGGTAAGAATTACACGTAGAACAACAAACATCTGTTGGCTGTGACACAGTTCTAACGATTCTCTTTAGCTTCTGTCTCGTTTGATATAAAAGATAATTGAACTGTACATGGTTCAGGTGCATACATGTTGATACAATTCAATAAAAGAAGTCATTGGCAAAAAACCCTCCAAAAGACATAGTCAACTACAGAAGCCATTCATATATTTGAGGTTTCAATAGGCGAATTTCAGTCTGATTACTTTCGCCAGTATGATGCAGTCTAGGGTGCAAATGAATAAATGATAGAACAGACTAGATGTGAGGCTCTAATCATCTAGAGGAGAATATCTTGAAAAGAGTTCTTTGACAGTACCCTCGCTGTACTTCTTGGGCCTTGTCTGCTTTGCTAAGAAATATTCTAACCTGTTTCGTAAAAATAGTAGTCAATATTCTAGTAATATGTATTGTAACTAACATGTTATCACCAACCATAATTTTAAGTATTATAGAGAGAACCTTATTTTCAGGCAATAAAAGCATTTCATTCTCTACCAAGGAAATTTAAAAAAAATATCATAGCTTTTAAGTTCAGAAGAAGTACGTTTATTTTTTACTTGAACGGTTTAATTTCTGTCTTAGTTGAAATATGTCATGAAATATTTTAATATAGGTAATAAGAAGGATATTTTTGTTTTTAACTGTAACTTTGTTGATGTAACATTATTGCATTTTGATATTTTAAGTTGGAATTTGAAAAATCAGTAACTACTAATTTTTATGGTAAATAAGAATGAAAATTAACTTTTTGAAATCTTGACGTTTGTTTTTATCATTGGTGATAGTATTGTAATACGAATTGATCTCTGGGAATACTGTTCTCAAGATATCTTCATGAGATACCGTGCCATTGATTCGTCAAGACTTTACGCCTCCAGACAGTGTTAAATGCACGATGTATGTCAATTAGTATTGACTTTATGCCTGTTTGCAAAAGCTTCACAGACACTTGATTGTAGAATTACCAAATTATCTGTGGTGCACCAATATTTACGACCAGCTAGCGGGAAACTGTTGTAACAGGCAAATTTCATTGAAAATTTTGAGAAGGTGACGTTTGCCTGAAGGTGGAAGTCGACAAAGAAAGATTTAGAGAATATCATCAGGCGGGGGTTGAGCTTTTCACTTTGGATAATGCGTCTTCTAATTCGTCCATAGTTATAGCGCTATTCGAAGGTTTGTCATCTTCTATCGAGTACGGTTCTGATTCTAAAGTATCTCTCATTTCAATGCATTTGCCATCATACTTGTTTTCGCTACACTAATGTTTAAAATGTTCAATGTATATAATACAACCGCCCTCGACTAGAATTATAATTCCATGATTTCGTTTAGATCATTCGATTCTATTCATTTTCCCCCATGATTGTTCACCACTATTTCACCCCCTTGGTTGAGGAAAGTATCTACTACTGCAGTATTAGAGAAGTATATACAAACTCTATTATTAGAAAGATTATATCTTTAGGTTGAACTTTAATTCGAAGAGAATAACTTCGTCAATAGAATTAAAAAGTATTACCTGCTCTCTTGATGGAAAGTTTTGGTTTTGAACTGCATTAGAATAGGTATTGGATGGAACAATAGATTGTACAATTGGAGTAGTAACCGTTCAGTCAGAGACAACCGGCGGGGTTAGGTTACTCATAGCTGTTTCAATCACGCCAAGAATGTGGCAGAATAATTAACATACCTTTTTCAAATACAGTCCAGTCGATATGATGAAAAAAAAAATTTGATTGCCCAAAAGAAATAAGCACCATTATAAAAAGTGTTCCTGGCTGTCTCACCAATAAAACCTGTAACTGAACTCTTATCACACTTTTTCGCTAACATCAATAAACAAATTCGCTACAACCCTTCAATGCGGTTTCTGAGAAGCAGCCGAATAAAAATATTATTTTTATTGAAATATGTGTCATCGAACTAGGAAGTAAACTAAAGAAAGTCGACAGGGCTTTCTGTACCAGCTGTTTCAAATATCTTGTTCCAACCAAAAAACAATAATTTTTCCATCTGTTTTAGAATCCGTTTGGTCGTCTGTCTCGAGGAAAGCTTGTACATTCACAATATAAGAGACATGAAAGTTCTTCATACAATAAGAGACACACCTCGTAATCCATATGGGCTAATAGCCTTGAGCATAGATGTCGATAACTGCTTTTTAGCTTATCCTGGCTCTTCTACTTCTGGCGAGATTCAGATATTTGATTGTGTGAATTTGGTAAGTATCCAACTCAATTTTCAAATTCAAGCTTGTGGGATTGTCTTAAACATAAAATAATCAAGGATTATTTATCTCTCGAGTGCACCAAGTTTAATTGGTTGAAATGTGTGGGTGACTTAATTTTGAAATAAGGTGAAACTTTTTAGAAAAACAGTGTGTAGATTTATTTGGCTTATATTGTCTGTTCTATTGTTCATTTATTCTGATGCTCTTTTAATTCGAACCATTTCTTTGGTAGTTCTTTTCTCGTGGTTGCACTGATATGCTAAAATAATTGGTGTCACTGAAATTTGGATTGTAATAATCAGTACGTTAGTTGCCTTTTATATTTCGGGATTAGAGAACAAAACCAAATATTAATCATGGGAAAACACTTTATTATTTTTCAAAATAATCCCCATGAAGATCTATACACTTTTGCATGCGGGTTGAAGCACTTTTGCCACTCTGATTGAGGTATCTCCAAAACATGCATCCTGAATGCAGCAACCGCTTCTTCGGGTGTCGAAAAACGTTGACCTTTCAGTTTGTTTTTCACGTACGGGAATAAAAAAAAGTCATTCGATGCCTGATGTCACTGATAGAACCTTCGAGATACGAAAAGTCCTTTTATCATAAATTTTCACGGCAATATGGGACTCTGCCGTGATGGACCTCCTTCCACTAGCTATTTGTGTAACTGATTAATCCGATCCTGAGTATACAGAGGAGATGGACGTCAACTATAGGACTCCAACTGTTCACTTTCGTTACATTGGATCCTGTTGAAGCAACCCCTCGAGAGCAGGATAACTTTGTACTCTGCCTCATACCAAGTTCTTGGCAAACAGAATCTGCATCAGGAAAGGAAAAAACTTTTCCTGAGCAGGCCAGTTAACGCTTATGCTCAAACATTGATTCATCCAAACCAGAAGCGCAAAAGACCTATTTGGTCAAATCTAATGTATGTTCAGGTATAGCTGATGTAAAGATGCCCTCGTTTGGGAAGATTGCGACGGTCATTAGGATAGAAATCTTACCTTGAATAACTGCAATCTTATCCTTACGCCATTATGGCTGCCGTAGAGGATATTCCGGGAGATGATCTACAGGTATGATTCCAGAGCGTCACGTTCTGCTTACCTCTCAGGTTACCCGGTGTGTTTTCTGGCTAGTACGTGCCCTATAGTCAGAGGAGGGGCTTTCATTAAAATGAGTCACAGGAAACCTATTTCCCAAACCACACATTTGAGTTGCTTACCTATCCGACGGAGGTAGTGTCCCCGTCGTCACTAGATTGAGAAAATGTACCATAGCCTATCAACCGTACACTGGGTTTTTCCACACAAGGAAATTCACGCCCCAGTAGCAGGATGTATACTCTGCGCCTGCCCCGCCGCAGACCAGATAAGGTTTTCAGTATTTTGCAGAGTCCCACTCTTGACAACTGACGTGAAAGATCACTAACCAAATAAAGTAATAAAGTTTGTTGAAAAACTAAATTCATTTGGTCAAGTTTTAATAGGTGCGAGTCACAATAAACTCTTACGGCTTGCATCGGAGGTTTTGTAGGTTGCAATTTTTAATTTTTGAAGATTGTTAGTGTGCGACAGCTGGTTAATGGAATAGTCAATAAACGTGTACACGGGGTGTTCTTTTTTTACAAATCTCGTATGTTTACATAAATATCAATCATTCAATGAAGATAGGAAAAACCTTTTATTTGATGATTTATTTTTTGGAGGTTCAGTTATTTTTGATGATGTATTTTCATTGAATAACTGTATGACTAGAGATTTTCAACATCATTAAGTTAAATTATTTAAATGAACAACTCGTTCAGGCCAGCCTCAACTCACCTTCACAGTAAGTTTATGGACTGACACATATCAGAAAACAACTACTCCCCTGGCTGGTACAAGGAAGGGCGTTGGATTATATCCGACAGGTTTCAGTGCAGGATTCTTCATAGAAGTAATTCTTGCATATGCTGTTGTCGATACAACTACCGAAATCGATTTTCAATTATTGGAACACTTGCAGATCGGTTTCGGGCTGTTTGGCCACTCGTCAATGCAAGGTAGTGTCTATGATCAACCTAAAGTCGATGATTTTTGATTACCGGATATCATCATCTTTAGGTTGATGATATTCACTACCTTGCACTGACGAACAGCTCGAAACCGGTCTGCAAGTGTGTTCCAATAATTAAAAATCGATTCCGGTAGTTGTATCGCCAACAGCATATGCAGGAATTACTTTTGTGAAGAATCCTGCCCTTCGTGGTATCAGCCAGGGGAGTAGTTGTTTTCTTATATGTGTCAGTCCATAAACCTAGTGTGTAGGTGAGTTGAGGCTGGTCTGAATGGATTGTTCATTTAGAAGCCAGTCTTCGAGTATTCAAGTTAAATCAGTTGAATCATTTTCGAGAAATTAGTATCATATACATAATAATGACTTTTATTTATTGTAGCAAGCGCAAACGATGATAGTAGCTCATGAAGGTCCTTTGGCTGCTTTTGCATTCAGTCCTTGTGGTACGCGAATTGCTACAGCTTCAGAAAAAGGGACCTTGATAAGGATCTTCTCTACATTTGATGCCACTAAATTATATGAATTCAGGAGGGGAGTGAAGCGATTTGTTACCGTATCTTGCTTATCCTTCAGTCTTTGCGGAGAATATTTATGTTGTAGTAGTAACACAGAAACTGTACATATTTTCAAAATGCTTGTTGTCGCGAGGTAAGTTATATACTGAAATCAGTTAATTAGAGTCACACATTCATAGGTTGTTGTTCGGTGATTTATTTCATTAGTAAGAAAAAATTTAGGCACAATAATATCTTTTAGCTGGCTCCAGAAAGGATTTTTTCAAAATCATGTATCATTACATTTAAACACAGACATAATTCGACATGCTCTGCCACATAAATTTGAATTGATGGGATTTGCAATGTTGGATTAGTCTTCTATGAAAAGTACTACTTTGTGGATGCCAAACTTAAAATTGCGAAAATTAGGAATTTGTTTCTCTGAGATATATTGTAAAATGTAATCTGACAACCAATGAATTAATAAATGTTTTTAAATTTTGGACACTTATAAATGCTTTTGTTTTCAGAAAAAAGAAAAGTGCGAAGGATTCCAGTTGGCTGGAATATTTTACTGGGTATCTACCTGATCAAGTAAACTCAGTAATCAATCAAGGCAGATCATTTGCCACTGCACACCTACCAACATTTGGGTGCAAAAACGTCTTAGCCATTTCAATGTAAGTCAGGTTCTATAGCTTAATACAATTTAGGAATCATATATTAAAAGGTAAGACTTCGTAATCATACCTTGATCCTACAGCTAATAATTTAAAAGAACAGGCAATAGGAATTAGGCTATAGAAGGTATTAATTGTCGAGTTTCGTTACTAGTCATTCAGAAAATTCAAAGACTTATTGAAGCCAGTTTCGCAACCAAACACTAAAAAACACTTCTAACGGCAATCGATCTAATTCCACCATCTTTCTATTTTAAAGCACATGATGAAGCACCAAATAAAATAGGGCGAATTTCATCGTTCACAGAACCTGATAGGAAACCATTACAAAGGGCTCTTAGCGGTGATGAAATCTTCGATGCAGCAAAACCAGCACTGTAATTCATGCAGATGAGATGACCTCAAAAAATTCAAATCTCCAGAAGAACTATTACGAAAGAACATAATTGCTTGACAAACTTCATGCTTATTCACAACTAAAGAACTAGTTGAAGAGATGTTAGTTTGGTAACAAATTTGATTTTTTGACTGGAGACATTTAGACGAGTTCACAGAAGGTTTCCATGTTATATTTTGTCAGTTTTTCATCGAAACATAGAATTTTACAGCTTCTGAAAGGTCTCCATCTGATACCTTATTGGTCACCATTTCAATAAGGATTCCGTCACTAGACGGAATTTAGAAAATTTTGTAACCAAATAAAAGACATTTTTCCCAGGATTATATGGAATTGGCATTCAAAAGATCAGAAGCAGAAAGAAATCTGGCTGCCTTCAGTATTCTCTTTGAAACAATACAATTACAGTTTGAAGCAGCCAGTCTCTCATGGAAGGATATTCGAGCTTTTTTAGTTACTGAGACATCATAATGGTTTGAGGAACATGAATATTGATACTATTGTTTCGAATTTTGATATATTTTCGCATTTTGTATCTTTAAACCAACAGAATTCTTGAATGATTTGCAGCAGATATCACATAAATATGTTGATAGTGACATTGACTTCAGTCTGGTGTAAGCAAAAAATTGGTTTCTTCTTTATGAGAGTGAAAATGATTATTACTACAAGTGTGATGGAATTGACTGATACTTGAGAATTTGTGATAACGTATTTGAGTAAACTTTATTGTGAAATTCATAAGAGTATTACTATTTTTATGCATGTGCGATTTGTGATATTTAAAGGAAACGAAAAATTTGACAAGTAAACTTATATTTTCCCATAATCAGATAAAGTATATTTATAGCAGAAGAATGTTAAAAAACATGTTTCCTGTATTTAAAAATGAATTTCATTTTGGCCCAATAATTTACTTGATGAACTCTGTTATTTTAAGTTGTTATTGAACTGACTCCATATAATTCATAAACCTACTATGATATTATGTTCACTGTGAGCCCTTCAGCAGGGATTAGAATACCCCTGCCGGGTGAGTTGTCATTTGTGGAGGTAAATGACGCTTCATTCTGAGGTGTGTGTATCTGTGCAGAAAGGATACACACACCTGCATCTGAGTTCACTCAGTGTCACTAATGGAACTTTTGAGATACCAGACGACACCCTCTCATAGAAAGCCTTGTCACGATAATTGCGGGGCTGTGCCGTGATGGATGTCTTCCCCTAGCTACTCATGGGGCCCCTTGTGCACTATAAAATAACCTTGGCTACATAGTAGATGGACATTTAAACGAGTCCACTGTCTTCCAGTGACAAAGGATCAAGAGGAAGAACTTCTCAGTTCTTTGGCTTTCGAGCTAAGTTTACAGTCCTTCCTTCAACATCGTATCAAGAGCGGGATCCTCTCAATTCTCCAATACTTGAACAAAACTAGGAGACTAGGTGGTGCAACCCGGAAGGGATTGATCGCATCCTCAAGAGAAATATATTTCATAAAGCAGAATCTGCATTGGGAGAGGAAATGATCTCTCCCTGAACAAGTCTTGCACATGCATATGATCAAACGAGATCCGCATAAACCAGAGGCCAAAAAGTTCTGCATGGCCGAAACTATTGTATCATCAGAAATAGCTATGATTTCAGAGCTGCACATTCAGTCTGGATGGCTACAGTCTATCTGAGAGGATTAGGAGACTGTCTCCTGGCTGGTGGATGCAATAACTACACTACAGTATGAAAGAGCTCCTTCCTGAAATGTGTCACAGGTAACCTATTCACTAAGCCATACATATGTGTTGTTCACCTAGCTGACAAAGGTAGTCACAACTGACAGCCAATCAAGTCCTCACAAGATTGGGAAAAATTTAACATGGTCTTGAACCTTGAAGGGGATTATGCTTCACTTCAAATTCAGGCCCTGGTAGCAGAACATGTGCTCTGTACCAGTTCTGCGCGAATATGATCAAGTTTTTAGGGTTTGACAGCCAACTGACCTGAAAGATCATTCAACAAAGAAAATAATCGGCTTCCATGAAAATATAGATTCATTTGGTCGAGTTTGACTAGATGTGAGCCACATTAAACTCTTGAGGGGTTGCATTAGAGGGTCGAATAGACTCGCTCACTTGAGACCTATATTCTCTTATCATCCATAAATGTCTAAAACCTAATTCCTGCAAAGTTCGGTAAAATTGCTAAACGATATTTGTGGAATTTGAAATGAGTCGATATTCAAATATTGTTTATGAAAATTTACTTCTTGTTCGACAGAACAAGAAGTAAATAATGTCACACATAAGGACGCATAGCAACATAATTCAGGAAATTTCAAACTTTGTTGGTACAGCTACCAGATTGAAAAAAACAGATAATCATGAATTTTTTAATATGGTTCAAAGGGGTAGAGACACTTTCGTGATAACCTTCTGAATATACCTCGATGTATATTGATACATTATGGATTATTATGTAATTCACTTCAATTATGATATACAAAAACTGTAATCAATATACCATATAATCCATTCATAGAAAAATTATACGATATATGCAAATTCAATCCAACCTAACAATTCAATATAAATCAAGTAGGTACTAGGCGTGAAAAATTTCCGAGTCGCATGAGTCATAATTCGTGGTATGGTTGGTAATTCAAACAAAGCAAGGTTCTGAGTTGCTTTTCAATCCTATTTTGATGATAATAATAATACATTTATTATTTCCAAGAAACATTACATGTTTATAGTAGTAATATAGTATTTTTAAATGATTTTTGATAAAATAGGAAGAATGGAAATTGGCCGATAATTACATTTTTCATTGAGATCTCCATTTTTAAATAAAGGTGAAGTTTTTGCTATTTTACATAATTCGGGAAATATACCTGTTTCAAAAGATGTATCGATAATTTTTTCATGATGGGAATCAACTCATATTTATTTCACTAATTTGACAACTCTTACTGAAATCATATCAAAACCCGGAGACTTCCTGGAATTCAAATTATTAATAATCTCTTCTTCTGTGGGAGGTTTCAAAAACATGGATGATAGTATTATTTTTTCTGGAAAACTTCTACTTGCTTGAGAAAAATGAAACGGGAGCAATTCCGCAACGTTAGTAAAATAGGAATTGAGTGTTTCGCAAATTTCACCTTGATCTTATATCAATTTTGAGCCATGAGTAATTGATTTGATAAGATAAATTAAGATATTTATTCACCTTCAAAAATTTTCACAGAAAACAGTATGTTACAATTCACAGAACAGTTTTTCGTTTAGGTACGTCACAAATTGTAGAGTATTCTCAAACTAAAAAAATATGTTAGTGTATTAAGGATGAAATATTTACATATATAAAACTAGTCACACTTATACATATATGAACAGTTTTACATTTGGGTGGCACACAGATGGAAAATTATAGATACTTGTTAAAGCTACAGTTAACTCAAAATAATATTCCTGCAGGCTGTAATACCATTTAGTTGATAATTTGCTTTTAGCGGTTTTTCGAAAGATTGTCAGGCTTCATATATTTTTTTATTTGGATCGGCAGATGATTGAAGAGTTTTTTACTCCCCAACATGAGAGAATTTTTTGTTAGTGTCGTTTTTGGTTGCGGTAGGGGTAAGTCGTTGTTTTGACGAGTATTTGATGGTCTTATAATTGTCATATTGGATTTTTTTCTTATGCATCAAGCACACTGTCTCAAGGATAAATATAATATATAGGGTCAAAATTTTATGTTTTTGAAAACGCTATTTACAGTGCTCTCTGGATTTAGCTTTGGATAGATATCTGATAGCTCTTTTCCGCAAGACAAATACTGAGCTCATTTGCTGAGAACAGCAAAAACCTCAGAACAAAATGACGTACATTAAGTGTGATTCAATGAGAAAAGTAAGCCTTTCTGCCTGCCTTTGTTCCGAGTTCCTTAGTGATAACTTCAATTATGTAGTAGCCTGAGGCTAGGTTTTTGTTTAAGGTCATGACGAAAAAACTTTGTCTAAATTAATAGAAATATTTTATTGTTGTATAGATGAGTATAAGTCGACACAAAAAATAGCAATAAAAATTCAAAAAGTCACAATGAAGGAAACATTTAACAAATCTTAGCTGACATTTTTATCAACCTTCTTTATGTATTTTCACCTTCCACTATCTGAAAAATATGAAAATTGACATGGAGAACTTTATACAGGTGTGAAAAGGACAAATTTTTCAGTTTTCCCTGATAAGTTACTGCGTAAATTCAAAGTATTTTTCACAAAGAAAAATGTTCTGTTGTATCAGCATCTTGCCTATTAATAAAAGAGCTAAAAATTATACAGATAATTATCTTAACGTTTCGGAGGGTGAAATCTGCTTCCGTCTTCAGAATTCAAAAAATCTAAGAATATTCGCAGTTTGTTGTTCACTGGTTCGCTTTTATTTCTAAAAATCTTCAATAGATGTCAAAGTAGTTTGTGAGTTTGTGTCAAAGTAGTTTTGAAATGTTGAATATGTAAACGTTTTGATAAAAACTCTGATTACCTCTACAAAAAGTGAGTTTTGTTCAATATCTAGCTTTTTCATTTAATTTTTTAATATGTATAAATACTCAGGTATTCGGAACAGTTACTCTGAATATTAGATGACAATATGTTTGTGAATACTTTGTTCTATGGGTTGCAGTAAGTTGATGAATCATAAAAATAGAATTGACATGAAGTGTTCAGTTTTAGAACCAATTGAAAAAGGTAGTTCCATGAACATGTTTCATAAAATTGATAAGTCTCTTCATTTTTTTAATTAATTGATGAACTTTCAAAAACAACATGTATTCAAGAAGAGTATCCTTATGGGTTGGTTTCAAATATTATACATTACAATGAAATTATCTATTTTTGTGTAGGATTCACAAGGAACTGCGGCTTCTTGTTGCAACCGAAGAAGGGACATTGTTTATATATAACATAAATAAGGATGGAGGCGATTTACCCTTATTTAAGACTCACCAAATATCTAGCAATGGTAGTAAACAAGAATTGGTACCGCATGAAGTAGATGCAAATCCTTCCACCCCACATGTGGTTGAAGGTGGTAAGTATTCTTTAACTCTTTCATTTTTATGCTTTACATTGGAGTTGGTATTCAATGGAAAATATAAGTTTAAAACAGTTTTGTAACACGTACAGAAGGACTTCGGTCGATAGCCAGTTGAGCAATAAACTACAATTATTATTATTATAAATTCAGAATATCGTCTTGCTAAAGAAAAAAAGGCATTTGAAACAGTGAGGAAAATGGATCGTTGTTTTCTCATTATTCAGTCAAATATTGCCTACAAAACCCTCCTTTTTTCCTAATTTAGTATACCTTCCTTTGTTTTTTTGTGTAGGTCACTGCACAGAAATGCAGAATTAAATACTTTTTGTTTGTCTGAACTACTTTTATCAAATTGCTCTCACATTCGCTTTCCGGAGCTTCATTTAAGAAATATTTATTTATAATTTTGAATACACGAGGTGTTTCATTATTCTAATGTAGTATTTCAAATTACTAACACACCTTATTAAGAAAAATGTTTGATTGAATATCAGATACTCGCATTGGATCTGGTTTGTAATTTCATGAAAAATATTAACCACAAATTTGACTCCCAAGGTCAAAATTTCAATGAATTTCAAATGCTGGAACATATTCAATATTTCTCTGGAAAGTTTTCTATTTATACGGTTATTGTATCTTCTTTTTAGAAATTAGCTTTTTAAATGAAACATAATATCGAACATGACCTGTTTTCATCTGTTTTAGTATATTGAAATACCTCGTAATTTTCTGTTTTCAAGTTTTTAAAATTTTTTAATCATAGTTGCTCTTCTATACATTTTTTGTTGATCATAAGTTGGCCATATCTGATCAGTCAGTGTTTATCCTCTTAATCAGTATAGAAAACATTTTACAGAATCAAATACATATGGAATAGTCAATTCAGTAGTAAATTCTTCAAGAAATGTGTGACAAAATATTTAAAACTAAAATTAAAGAACAAAAATTTGTGTTTGAGGAGTTTTTTCTTCATATTTTCGACTTGTATGATATATCTCTGATGTTTGAGAACAAACTCTAAAAACAAACTAATAAGGTAATGTGGATAATTACCAGCATTTTCTAAAACCTTCAATCATTCGAGGCAATTGTTTCGATAATTACAGTATTTTTCATTTTGCAATAATACCTTAAATCGCCTTATGTCGCATTAATATCTTTCAAAACATGTATGCTATACACCAAATGATACAGATATACAGTGCTTTTGTAAAGTGGGCAATAAATTCAATAAAAATTTAACACTTTTTTAATGAAACATCCGTAAAAAAATTGAATGATATACATATACACCAAATTGTATATAGTGCTTTTAAGGAATGAATTCAATAAAATTTGAACACTTCTTTATGAAACACCCTTAAAAAATTTAATTGATTTTTGAGAAAACAGTAATTTTATCCACTTCTTTTTTTTAAATAGCAACCTCCACTTCTCAGTGAGGAGTTTTCAAGAGATTATATTTCATACTCACATAAATGAAATACGTTGTAGGTTATAGATCCCTTAAAATTCAGAATAATAAATTTGATAATTAAGTGTTCTGATAGTACAAGTACAAATACAAAAATTTAAATATTTAGTACAAATGTTAGTACATTCCATAGTAAGTGAAAAGTTTTTTATAGAAAATCTTAAAAACCGAATTTCAGGTCATAAGTGACCATGTTCTTTCACAAGAAAAAGGATTTTGCATGGTAGATATTATACCATTTTGATTCTAGGTAGTATCGTTTGACTTACTCAGGGCATCTGTTTACTCATGTTTCATTGTCATTATTTTCAAAATCTCTAAATTAACAGAACGAGAAGGAATTGAAATTCCCTGCATAATTGGCCGTGGTCTGCAGGTGTTTGTGACCGACGTTTCGTCTACCACTGCGGTATATATTATCGAAGGCGATAAGGTAAGTGCTCGAGTTGTTTCAACGTAGAAACTACAATGTTGGAATTTGTGTTGGTTTTTAAATCATTGGTGGGCGTGGCTTCGTTTCTCTTAATTGAATATAATGACCTTGTTTGTGTACAATTTAATGTATAAGTTGTTAGGATGGATGTATGTATGTTTGTGGCTCTTTCACGCCTAAACGACTGAACGGATTAAGATGACATAAATACAGCTCATTAATCAGAATAACATATAAGCTACAATAGGTTATTGTTTATCTTAAATAGTTCTAAATAAAAGTCTGCGATAGCATATATCTACCTCTTATGTGGTAGCCACTATATGCAAAATACTGAGCCATAAATACAATGAATTGGTTCAATGGGATGAATGAAAACACTTTTTTGTCGAATTTCCACTAGGTTTATTTATTCCTACGACCGGTTTCTAACCGGTCTAATAGGGTCTAACCCATTCTCAAGTAAAAACTAACTTTTGAAGTCTGAACCCGGGTTATATGGGGTTACAGGTAGGCTGGGAGGCGAGGTAGTGATTAAATAGGGATACCAACTATGAAATTATAGAGATTATAGTCTATCCATTCCCAATTGGAACGGCAATAAAAATAAGAGCACTACG
>WOGR01004552.1:0-14617 GCA_015342045.1 Leptinotarsa lineolata | reverse complement strand
ATATACTCAAACCGATCTGATCAAATTCACTATGAATGAAGATATCAGGAACAAAAGGTCAAAACGTACCAGATATCAACCGTTCTAGCCAAATACTCGAAGGGAAGTGACATTCCAATCATTTCCGTCGAAAAACGAACCGATTCGGTCTTTGCGTTTTGTCAGATACCGGCAGCAGTGACTATAATACCGGTTACGAAGTATAAAGATGGTCGAAATTGTGGAGATTAAACTATTGGTGTTATCGATAACATTTGGAATATATGAATGTAACGAAATATTCGTTACACACCACCTCTCCCCCAAAAAATAGAGGAAACCCATAGAAAATAATCAGAGATTCAGTATCAACCCATAAAATTTCGATCCAAAGATGAAACAGTCAACAACAAATAGTTAAACTGGTGCTCGAGAATCGTCGCTGGAACTCTTCGCCGACAGCAAAGAAAGTTCATCCAATGCTGCGCCGCAGATACACCTGATACTACTCGTCTCCTAGTTCAACAATGGACAACCCTACTCAACAGTACATTATGAACAGAGAAAACCTACAAGAAAACCCGTGTGGAAACAAAAAAGGAAAGAAGATAGCCAATTCTTCACTTCAATTGGGGTGATATGTAGTTCCACCAAACTTAAAATAGCTAAGCCATATTTCCCGACATATTCGGAGATATTCCTATGTGTGGCACTGCAATCAAATCCACAGACACGACGAATCCATGGAGCTCAGGATCACCCAGTAGCATTGCCAGACCGCCCTTTGGCGAGCTTCACACGCTGAACGGCCTTGACCTCCACGTTAGCCTGACAATACCCCCCAAAGCTCACCCTTCTATGTATCCTACCTAAACATGAGACATGTCAGGTTACCGTTATGTGTCATGCTTGCACCCAACACACTCAGGTCTCCTATAAACAAAAAAAGGAAAGGCATTGAAATGCATGATCCAAAGTGCCCAAGTTTGATATCTCAGCAGAAACCTCCATCCACTAATCACACATTGCAGTAGCAAAATCTTCAGGCATAAGAAAGTCAAAACCTTCGTCGAAAGCCATCAATACTTCCTAGAAATACGATCCAGGAAATCATAGTAAGGAAATTCCAATTGAAAAATACTTTAAGGAACGATACTATCAATGAAACTGTCTTTCATTGACACAACAATCTCAGTGTGAATCATTGGAAAAAGGGAAAAATAGTATTGTGTGAATTGTAACCCAAATTTTTTAAAGATTTGTTGATTGATTTCCAAAATATGAATCAAGGAAAAAACACAAAGGCGGCAGGTAATCAATCTTTAAAATCTGTCGAATGAGTTATTTTTCCGGAAACCCAAATTTTTCATACGGAATTATTGCTCTGATGCTATGATGAATACTTTCGAAAAATATAACTCAGTAACAATCAGTTACCTTCAATATTAACATTTTTCCTCAGAGATTCGACAAAGAGATGAAATAAGATACAACATAATCTGAGGTAATGTAGCAAGGTAATTTTACGTTAGATAATTAGATAAAGAGACCACGGAAAATCGATATATTTATCGACACTACAAGGAACATAAAAGACAAGATAAGATACCAATGACAACACCAGTATACATTCAGGATGAATGCATTGGTACTACAACATCACCGTGAAAATGCCACGTAGGAAAAAAGGATGTAGCTCCTTCATAACCTACATTACCCGAAATGGATTCAAGTAACTATCAATGACAGATGGAGTATTTGATAGATATCAAATGCTGGAAGTGTTCAGTCGTAGGACTTTCACATACCATCTGGTAATGCCGTGGTGGAGGAATTTTCAAGCCCCTGTCCACAGAACAATGAAAGAAAAGATAGATGAAGGATCAAGGAAAGATAAATAGATAAAAATTAGTGAAGATAGAGATAATCAATGATCTCAGTCATCAGAATTAGCGCTAAAATATTTCTCTTCGGTCAAGTTTGAATCATTGTCTATAAAAGCAGATTTCAGATCCTTAACATGCCAACGTCCTAGATCTTTACCATCCATGTCTTTTAGTTCATATACCAAGTTAGATATAACCTCAGAAACAATACAAGGTATAAATTTAGGAGCCAGTTTAGCAGAATAATTACTACCAGCTGCAGACAGAGTCACATTTCTCTTTCAAAGCCTGTCACCAACATGAAATGTGAGTTCTCGCTTTCTCAAGTTGTACTGACGAGCATTCCTAAGATTGGCTTGATGTTACTTCCTGCGAACATCAATAAATAATTTAGGTAGCTCTTGAATATCATCAATCAGTTGGGACTTACCAGAGACTGTAGGGATGTTAATTTAACTTTCTGAAACTTTGCCATAAAAATCTCCAGTTACAGTCACATCATGTTTTGCTAATCTAATAGCTTAAGCAACTTTATAGATAGAAGAATCCCACGTTTTATGATTCCTATGAATATAACAGCGAATTGAGGTAACTATAACTTCATTTGCTCTTTCCGCAAAGTTAACTTGTGGATGATATTTAGCATTATACCAAATTTTCTGAGCTCGGTAATCTTCCATTAGTTTGTTAAATTCTTCACTGATGAATTGACTTCCATTGTCCACGACAAAAAATTGAGGTACTCCATGAATTAAGAAAACATTATTCTTTATGAACTTGATAATACCTACTGAGGTTGCTTCAGAAATAGGATGAACTGGGATATATTTGATGAACCAATCAACAATAAATTACACATACTGATTACCATTTTTGAACTTGGGATAAGAACCTTATGACTCTGCAGAAATACATTGAAACGAAAAATTGATATTTTCATAAGATCCCATATGATCTGCTCTAGGTAAATTTTGAAGTCTTCCAAGCAGCACAAATCGGACATTTCCTAACATACTTCTATACATCTTTCCTCATTTGGGGGCAATAATACAGTTCTAAGATACGGGAGAGGGTTTTAGATGTTGCTAGATGAATGGCAGTTCCTCTATCGTGGTAGAAGTGAAGTATTTTCTGTCGATTGGCAGAAGATATCACAATTTCTCAGTCGGTAAGATTACTAGCTATATTGTGATGAGAAAAGATATGTTTATAAATAACGCCATTTTCGACACGGAAAGAAAGATAGGCTTCTGGGTTGGTCTTGATCTTTTCTATCAAAGACGTATACCAGGCATCAGGCTGAAAGGTAGAAACATCAAGAACGGAAACCTCAGCAACGAAACGAAATAAGGCGTCAGCAATTACATTCAAAGAACCTTTTTGATGTTAAATGGTAAAATCGAACTGTGAAAGTTTCACTGCCTATCTAGTCAAACATCCGGAAGGATTAGATAGATTATAAAGATGAATAAGGGAAGCAAAATCAGTCTCAATAGTGAACTTGGTGCTTTCGACATAGCTACAAAATTTTTCGATTCCAAAAATGTCAGCTAACAATCGCTGGAACTTTTTCAGGTTCTGTTCTCAAACCTTGTTGATCCACAACAAAACCCAGATAAACAAGAGAAGGCCAACAGAACTCATACTTATCTAAATTAATAGTGAGATTGGCATTTTTGAGTTTCAGTAATACTTCCTCCAAAATTTTAATAAGAAGATCAAAGGTAGGGGTAGCCACAATGATGTTATCAAGGTAAACAAAACAAAATGGAGCCAAAGAAGGTCCAATAACGATATCCATCAATCATGCCATCAGTTCTGGACTATTTCTCACATCAAAAGGTGAAACGGTTAATTCAAAAAGACCTTTACCATATACTGCAAACGCAGTTTACTGTCTAGAAAATTCGTCTAAGGGAATTTGAAAAGAAGCTTTGGTCGAATCAATTGAGGAGAGATACCTACCTTCTCGTAATTTATTGAGGATACTATCAATAAAAGGCATAGGATAATCATCATTGACCGTGACTTCATTTAATTTCCTACCATAAAAACACACACGAAAATTTCCTGAACGTTTAGTAACCAACCATAATGGACTACACCAGGGAGATTGAGAAGGTTGAATAACCTCAAGCTCAAGCATCTCATCAATTTCCTTGTTCAAATGTTCCTGTATACTGGGAGATAAAGGATGTTGACGTTGAACAATTGGTTCAGCATCACCAGTATCTATGGTGAGTCAACAGATGAGCGACCAAGTCTATCCTTGGAAGCTATTGTTTCAAAACATTCAATTATTTCCTGAAGTTCAATTTTCTGGGAACTAGATAGTTCAGAGAATGGTTGGATAGTATTTACTGTACAGATAAAGGATTGGACAGAATGAGATGAGCTACTGGAGTTGGCTTTGATAAAAAAAGCTCAAAAAAATTCATTTCTGAGATTAGAGTATGAGTTACTGAAAGGATAATCAGAATTTTCAATTCTTTCGGAACACCATTGAGAGAAATAGGAACTGAAATATATCCAAGAAATTCTTGAGGCTTACCATCAGCAGTGATAACATGAACGATAGATTCATACTGAATTGAGATATTGAATTTCTGCAAGAGATGAAAACCTGTAGAACCTATGATAGAAGATGTACTACCGGTATCAGCAAGAGCATGAATTTTCTGACCAGAAATTTCAACATTAAGGTAACGACGATTATCAATAGGTTTCTTAACGAATGGGGGATTGATATTTACAGGAGATAGGAAAGTTTTCACAAACGAACTCGTCTGCGTACTAACCTCCTCACGATAAGCAAAGTAAAATTGATAGGCTGCAACCACTGAATAGATCAATACCAGAACTGAACAACTTTTCTTTGGAAATGTAAAGAGCTGGCTGTAATTCATCGACTCGTTCCAAAATAGATTACAATGAGGCTTCTGTGACACTGGAAATTCAAGTAACAGAAGCAATGAAGAAAGTAGGCATTAGCGTTATCCCTGTTTGAGAGATAACGACCAGCATGCTGGGAATGATATGAGAACAATAATAATTGAGTATACAGGGTGTTGTTCCAAAACACATTAATCAAATGCTATACAGGATATGTGCAGCGTTAAATAAAAAAAAAACATAGTTGCCTGCGTTAAAGACAAAAAATCATTGCAATCAAGGTATTCAAGGTATATGCAGCGTTGAATAAATAAATATGACTACCTGCGTTGAAGAAAAAAACGCGAATCCAACGCGGGCAGACGCATAAGGGCATACGTCGTTGACGGTTGGTTGAGTTTTGCAAAAATTTTTTATAGGTAACATAATACCATTCTCGAAGCAATTCATCTTAGTGTAGTTGACTTTTTTTTTTGTAACTGAATTTATAAACAGTTAACTGATTTAGAGATTCAATAATTTTTCTGAAAAAAAAGTTGGTTGGGTAATAGGATCAATTTCTTCTTAGAAGAAAACAATTGTTTTTTTGCCGACGTTTCGAATTAAATTGAATTCTTTCTCAGGACTCGAAAAGTAGTTTTTTCGTGTTGATATTACTATTATCAAAACCATCAAACATATTCAATACATTTGAAATGAAATAAAAACATTGCAACAATTTCGAGATGAGACCAACACAAATTGATATGAAACATACAAATGAAAAAAGTGGGTACCTATTGATTGATTGACCTCTTATATTAACGTATACTGAACCTAGAAACTCAAAATATGCAGGTGGGTTCTTTGTATAGCATAAATAAGCATCAAGAAAAGGAATTTTGAATTTCCACCCCCAAAATGGGTGAATAGGTGTATGAAGATTGTATTAAATTTCTTCAGTTTTGAAGTTGAAAACCTGAAGTTTTGGGTATTTATAAAAATACTGTAATTAAAAGGGTCTGTCACGAAACTCAATGTGACAAAACGAAACATACGCCGGCGAAGCTGCGGGAAACAACCAGAGAAGCAGATATATTTAGCCTGAAATATATAAAGAACACTTCAAGAAATTTTTCTATCCAAATACGTATGCCAAAAATAGAAATACTTTGGGAGAGGAAGTTTTTGACTTTCTACTACTTGATCTTGATACAAAAAAAATGTGGAAATCTTCCAAAGAAAGGAAGGAAGCAATCATTCAAAAAAAAAGTAACTCAATACATAGATGTGTAGATCATGCAAAGAAGTAACTTTCTGGAATAAAATGGATGAAAAAGCCATTCTGAAACAGCTACTTTCATATAAACATTGAATTACAGGAAAGAAAAAATTCTTTCGAAATAAATACTTTCATATGAACACTGAATTATTCTACTCAATTTCTTACCCAAAAATTCTTTATAGAATTAAATAAGATATCAAAAGGATTTTTACACAATATAGTAAATGAAAAGCAAAAACTTTCACTCACATGGAACTCAGCCATCCCCACTGGTAGACACTGATGTTTCGCCGTAAAACACTCACCTTAGGGCTCTTCAGTACCAATCTGGATAATATTATAATAGAAAGCACACAATTCATTCATAAATTACGATTTTAATGTCACGGAATAAGTTTGATCTACTTATGTCATTGATGACATCGTAATGACATTCAGTCACTCATTTGATTGAATCCTAGCCAAGAGAAATAATGTTTGAATTGAAAGGGGTATATTTTTAGAAGTGATTAATTTTTGGGAAAGAGAGTTTTTTGCTTTCAACTACTTCATCTTGATACCAAAAAATATGGAAATCTTTCAGAAAAAGAAAGGAAGCAATGATTTTTTTTCAAAAAGTAACTCTAAACATAGATGTGTAGATCATGCAAAGAAATAACTTTTATACACAAAAAGAAGAAAATTCCTTCTGAAATAGCTACTTCGAAACAAATGCTTTTATATGAACATTGAATTATACAAAAAATACTTTCTTCTAATCAGTTTTTATTCCAAACATCGGTGTCTACCATGTAAGTGGAAGTTTTTGCCTCTCATTGTTTAGAAATCCTGTGGATGATATCTAATTGATTTTTCAAAAGAATGTTTGAAATACAAACTAAGTAGAAAAAAGTATTTTTTATATAATTCAGTGTTGATTTGTGTTAATCATTTGTTTCTAAAGAACTTTTTCTTTCATGTAATTCAATATTCATATGAAAGTAACTGTTTCAGAAGGGCTTTTCCTTCCACTTAGTGTCTGAAAGTTACTTCTTTGCATGATCTACACATCTATGTATCGAGATACTTTTTTTTAAACGATTGCTTCTTTTCTTTCTTTGGAAGATTACCACATTTTTTTCGCGTCAAGATGGAGAAGTAGAAAGTCAAAAATTTTCTTTTCCAAAAATCAATCACTCCTAAAAATATAACCTCTTCAATTCAAACAATATTTCTCTTGACTGGGATTTCATCAAATGAGTGATTGAATATCATCAGAATGTCATCGATGGCATTAGTAGATTAAACTTATTCCATGACAAAAAATCATAGTTAATGAATGAATTGTGTGCTTTTTCTTATCATCCAGATTGGTACTGAAGAGCCCTAAGGAAAGTGTCTCACGGAAAAACATCATTGTCCACCAGTGAAGATGGCTGAGTTCCATCTAAGTGAAATTTTTTACCTTTTATCCATTATATTGTGTAGAAGTCCTGTGAATGATGTCTAATTCAATTCTATAAAGAATGTTTGGAATACAAACTGAGTAGAAAAAAGTATTTTTTGAATAAATCAGTGTTTGTTTCGAAAGAACTTTTTCTTTCGTGTAATTCGATATTCATATGGAAGTAGCTGGTTCAGAAGGACATCTATGTATATAATTACTTTTTTAAAAAGTGATTGCTTTCTTCCTTTCTTTAGAAGATTCCCACATTTTCTTTTGTATCAAGATGAAGTAGTAGAAGGCCAAAAATTTTTTTTCACAAAAATGAATTACTCCCAAAAATTTAACCACTTCAATTTAGAAAAACTATGTTCGAAACACCCGAATAATTTTCGACCGGCATAACCCACAACCTAGTGTTTTTGTCTAATCTTTCCAAATCAAAAGTACATCACGCATTCGATCTACCTATCCTACAACGACACTTCGTTTTGTACGATATACGAATTTGCTGGTGATGTTGATCCCGGTTTCACAAATAACGAAACGCCAAATCCGCTTATTTATCATTTCTCATACATACATGTTGTGCAAGTGTTCAATATTTTACAAAAACTACAAAATGATCAATCCACACAAAAGATGGAGTGGCAGAGCTACTACCCTTATGTCAAATATTTTCGCAACATGATGTCACTGAAATTAAAATTATCCAATAAGAAGTATTTGTACGACAGCCTGATATTCAACAGCAAAAAAGTTGGGAGGAATAGTTCAGAAGCAGTTCGATGAGTTGGAAGTTGTTAGTTTGAAATATTCTAATTGCTTTCAACGAAAGCTAGGAAGTTCGTTCTGAGTCTCAATGACTAGGAATGTTTAAATAATGATATTGTTGAATATAATAAAGTAATTGTTAAACTCATTTTCCAACTAGGATTATGAGTTATTTTTCAGAGATTTCAGAGAGATGAAAACTTGTAACGAATGTGTGCTATATATATCATACGAATGAAATGCTTGGGAATGGTTAATTTATATGCAGATCTCCCTCTAAAGTCGAATAAGATAATTTCTTTCAAATTCTCCGAGGGCTTGCCAAACATCACTACAGTTTCTTTTCGAATGCAGTTTATTTTTAATGGTCGCCATCAATTTCAAGATATTCACCAAGCCTGAACTAATGGAGAAGATTACTTTCATTGAAGTTACTGCGAGCACACCAAATGAAATAAAGTGGGATTGAGGGAGGTAATGACGAAAGGCGCTAGTTCTCAAACTGATGTGAACTACATAGGGTAAAAATAAGTTTAAATTTCTGATCTTTTGAGAATCGGTTCCGTCTTCAACTTGAAAATCATAAATGTATGAAAGATATAGTTTGAATCATTGATTGGGAAGTTATTTTTCCCAGCTTATAATTTTTTTTTCATTATCAAATTTGGAAATCATGATCCTCAAATAAATATCTTGAAACTGTTCCAAAAGTGGCTAATTCAAATCACATGTTATCAAAATGATATTCAATTATGGTAACCCGTTATGGAAAATAGACCAGGCAACTGATAAACAGACGCTTGCTTGCATTTGGAAGGCACCCAATCACAAATGAACATTTTAGTCGAAGGCAGGAACATACCGATTTATGAAAATTGCGATAATCTGATTATTATCATATGAAACATATTCTTTGTTGCTAACATTAGACTATCCTACCTTCAGGAAGTATAATGAGATTAAATGAATTATGTTGCATGAAAGTGATTGACAATGTTTTTTGATGAATGTCACAAGTTCGACTGTCATTAATGAAATGTTTGAATAATTGAAAAAATTTGTTCTCTATAATCCTGACACTGGTCGTAACAGCCTATATTTTTTATACCTAGAAAACAAATCATTCTGACTTGAAATAAAAATGAATTGGCACCGAAAATGATTGATACCGATGAGAGAAATATATTACGACTATTTATATTGTAGTTCCCCTATGTGTTCTTTCATTTTTCCACATTCTGACTTCTCTTCTCCCGGTTTCCGATTCAGTGCATCGTAGACTGTTTTTATGCTTGATTTTTCCATGATTGGGATATTTGATTGAACTTTGAGAATATTGAAAAAGTCTCATATTGAATCATTTACTTCAAGCTTGAGAAAATTCGTAGTTTTTCGATCAATGAAAATATGTATTTTTGATGATGGATTGAAGACGAAATGCTGTTTTTCACATATCGATACAGAGAGAGGATGGATGATCATTTGGAGTCGAAAGTTAATAGTGATCCAAAATAATGTCATTTCGAATACATTTCGGAGACATTTTTTCAAGAAGGCGAAAAAGTCTAATTATTGTGATTTTCATGAAGCGGATTATGTATTCATATTATCCGTCCTTCAAAAGACGTTTGTTCGAAAGTTTTACAAATAAATTTCCTTGGAGAATTTGGAATAGTTGGTATACCTGTGGACATCATTGATATAAATGAATTCCTATAATTCTTTCTAAGCTGACGGAAATGCTAATTTTCTCAAACGATGAAAAGGCAGTTTTCCTACCAATGTATTCAAAACGTTGAAAAAAGAATGTTCTATTTCCGTATCATCAAAAACAGAAAAAGATCAAATATTTGACGAAAAAAGTGATCGAAGATGAAAAATAATATTATTTACAGCACATTGAAAACATTATTCCATGAATGCTGAAATGACCAAATTTTTGTTTCCTTATACAATTGTTAGAGTATAATGTGTTCATGTCTGTCATCCAGAAGAACTCCGAATATTATTTATTCATTATTTTCATGCTTCAAATATTCAGTAGAACAAATTTTATCTCATTTGAGACAATCTCCTGCGATTTGATTAAAAATACCAATTTTTCAATCTTAAAAATTTCATTTTCATAATCAGAAAGAATACGAATAGGTAAATATCATCAGGCATATAAAATATCACTCCCATCAATGTCCTTATTGGATATCTATATTTGAAGGATTTAAAAAAAATGATATCAATACTAACTCATATATTCTCCATTGCATCATGTAACTTTTTCGTTTTCATTATGAAATTTTTCACGCAGTGGGCCCTTGTTTATGTTTCACTACACATGAGCATTGATTGAATATATGCTTTACCCGTTTTCCAAAAGACCATAATTTTTTGCAGTTACTAATCGTATGGTTTGCTCGTTTACTGTTGCTCCATAATTGAATATCAGGATTCATTTAAATGTTTGCATTTGCAAAATTATATATAGGTGGAATAAATAAACTGTGGACTGGTGATATAAGTGTAATTTATTTCATGCAAATCATTTATCATGTCAATGTGACGCTGCTCAATGTGACGCTGCTCATTTATCATGTCAATGTGACAATGCTCAAAATTTCCATCACATTCTTTATGGATTTTCTGATACATAATACAATACAATATCAAGAATAGAGACTTATCACCCTAAAAAATGAGTATTGTGGAAATGTTATTATAATACTGTTTATCATTTTCGAAACGTGAAACACACGATTTTACGTATGCAAAAAAATGTTACCCGGTTAGTTTAGAACATTTCTTGGTGACAGAGCGCTTTTAATTTTGGAGAAAGTGATTTTTTTGAAGAATTGGGCATTAGAAAATATATCTTTCTTTATTTGGCGTTGAACCTCTCATTGTTTTGAGAACAAGCCACATGCATAAGGATTCAATTTTCCTAGAGAGCATTTCTTCACAATACACAATTGTTGTTCAAAATCTGGAAATCTAAACGGGTCTTCATGAAAGTCCTAATAATTTTTCAAGTTCTTTCACCAGAAAGCTAGTATTTATTACCCGATATTTATTATCCGATATTATCCACCATTCAGAAAAACAGTGTATGGAAACAACACAATTTTAATGGTGGCATTTTGATTCAAAAATAGCCTGCATCGCAGTTGAAATATATAGAAGAATCCACCATTCTGTTTCCACCTGTCACTTCAAAATTTCGGTTTGATGATTCAACGGCCGAAACAGTTTCCACGCCAATTGAGTCTGCCACGTCGTAATTATCCATAGTGACGCTTTCACTGGATGAGACGTCGTTATCAAACTTTGTTGAGATTTTTCTGAACGAATTCCCGTTGAGTCGCATATTGCATGGTGAGAGTTCAATTTATATACTTCTTTCTTTTCTCTTGTTGGTTGAAACTGTCCCAATTAGGATATGGTTGGGTAACAAAATACAGTAGCATTAGTGTCTTGAGACTGATAGATTGCCTTTTTCGAAACGGAAAATATAAGAAGTGGTATTTCGTTTCCTTCCTTCAATGCCTGTTTCGTTTGTAGGTCCACAAGCAAGTGAATTATTGATATAGAAACAGTATCTGCATTTCTCGATGTAGGCAAATCATCACAAGTTGTTTATTATATTGAACTATTCCATATACTGATCCGAATCTAACGTGCCCTAGTGATAACTTCTTAATACTGGAGATACGTTATTCAAACTGGAAAACCTTTAGCATTCTTCAGTATCATCGATATTCAATAAACAAAATTATAATAAGTAACTCTTGAGTAAAATGGCGAGAAGTTCTGAATCCGCCTTCGTCAGATATTTTTATAACGGAAATGCATTCAGTTGGAGGCGGATTACACGACTGACAAGTCTTCAAATAGCCTTGATGCTTCCGAGACGACTCGAAGAGTTAGTGATATGACCCAAACTGAAAACTAGACTAATATTCATAGTAATAGATGCCGAGGATGCCAAAACAAAATAGTGACGTATTTCAAATGAATTATATTTCGTAATGTATATATGTAATTTTTTTTCTGTCCGAAAATGTTCATTATAAAATGATAAGCTGCTATTTCGTTGAATATGAACATGAATCACATACGAGATTGCTGAATCAATCATGAAATTCTCCTGGTTTCTTTTTTGATATCAATGGTTAGCCTTGCTTTGCTTTGCTTGAGCCTTGTGCTGTCTGGATGGAAATCAACTCCAAGTTGAAATATTAGTAAAAATAAGACAGTTCTGGCTCTAACGAATGTTGATGTGTGTTGTTTTTGCTTGCATCGTAAGTTGTCATTAATATTTCGCACTCTCTCCCAATATTACTGACACTCTGTAAGCTGATTATTAATTTTTGGGGTTCATGTGATACCTCTCAGAAATGTATCATTATTATAGTCTCATAATGAAAAATGACTTTCAGCCTTATGGCGTTAGTTGCCAACTCGATCAGTTCAGCATTTCCAGTCATCAATTGAAAGTTATCAATTGATAACTTTGAGCCCACTCAATTGAAGGGGCTATATTATTTAAAAAATATCAATTTCTGGGAAAGAAGATCTTCGATTTTCTGTTTTTTCATTCCCATACAAAAAAATGGAAAACTTCCGAAGGAAAACAAAAGCAATTCGGTTCAGAATAAACTCTTTACAAAGATGTGGAGATCACGCCATTCTATGCAGATTGAGTTCATATCGATGTGAACTATTAATTCATTTATTTAATTCTAGTTGAATTACCTATTATCTTATATTGGTGTCAAATCTTGTGATTTCATGTCATGACACTAAGGGAATATAATTCAAATCGGTCTGAGTAAGAAATAGTGTAAGTTCGTAGAATTCAATATGATGTCATTGTAATAATGCATTTATCACAACAGAAGTATTGATCTAATTCTATAGAGTCATCTGGTCATTTCATTAAATTTAATTTCAGCAATCAACTTCCTGAGAAATAGTCTGTACAGCCATCATTGCCCTATTTATTCGTTTATGGAAGGTTTTCATTATGCTGAGCATGTGAAATGAATGTATTATATCCATACTAGATGCAAAACAATCACGGAAACAAAAACCCTTCATCAACATGGAGAGTATTATGTGTCAGACTGAGTCGGAAATTCTTTATTACTGTATAAAAAAATGAACATAAAGACGGTAAACGGCAAATAACTTTAGGCACTACAAATATCATGATTTCTTCGTCAATTATACATTTCACATGACTTTCAGGAAGACCTTCCATCCAATCCTACTAGGGAAACTCAACAAATATTTTGAAATGGTTTGCAATTACCTGCCAAAATATCCACACTGCTTATTTTCCACTCGTATGAATAGAAATATTCCCAAAGCTCCGTTTATTGAATTGAGTATAAATGAAAAAAAATTGTGGAAAAATTACTGGCACTAAAACTGCTTCTGACAAAAAAACGGAAAAGTTTTATAGTTTTTATTTGAGAACTTTTTCGAGATAACTTCAAACTTTTTTTTCGTTCACCGTGTTCAGGAGACTACAATATTATTGAGGATGCTATCTATGGGATCTAAAGAATAATCAATTCACGAATATGAAGTTGTTTGAAAAATATTACACATGTGAATGTGTAACGATCCGAATATACGAGCATCGTGAATAAAAATATGTAGGCATGAAGAACTGTTAAATTGATCAATTAACGCGAGACGACTCGCGAGACCAATTAGCCTAAGTAAGCGAAAACCCCGATGTGTTCTGTCCATCGAGAAAGATAAGAATTAGCGGCATCCGTCTAATAATCATAAGGCTGTCATCAATAATTCATTGTAGAAAAATAATGAAGGCCACGTTAAACGAAGGAAGTCGCGCAGCTGCAAATTGCAGGTGTTCAGGTTATTGCTGTCGCGAAACAAAACTGTTTCACTTTTATTTCGCGAGCCCAGTGTAAGCTCCGCCTACTGGATATACTCACTTTTTCGAGCGGACAGGGCTTGGCGTGGAACACGCAAAGTCACAGGCTGTCCTTTTCCCACTCGTTGAATTCAAATGGGAAATGGGAAAGGCGTTTTCCCGGTATTTTCAACTTAGTTTTGGAAATTGAGCTGTAAAATATCATCTCCTAAGCGTTAGCTAACATCTTTCAAAAGATGGGTAGGATTCGCAAATTTTTAATAGGGAAAAAGTCGATTTTTCTGGAAATGGCTTTTTCACTCATTTAGATAGGGAAATCAGGCTTTCTTCAAAGAAGCATCGATAGCTCTTCTAAATAGCTTTCGTTTAACACCTGAATCACGTTTTAACGTGAAAGTTTCCAAAGTTATTTAGATTTTTGTCGGAGGAATCCGGAGGTATTGCCGGATTCATGAGTGAAAAAGAGAGGGAACGATGTTTAACGTTTCCCGAAGGATCTT
>WOGR01004551.1:0-14621 GCA_015342045.1 Leptinotarsa lineolata | reverse complement strand
CTATCTATCCCAAATTTACCTCCAAACTTGGGGGAATCAATAAGGCAACTTGCAGGCGTTGACGAAGTTCTAGTACCAACTGTTAATGTCAGCGGCATGTGCTCATTGTGTCCACGTCGTAAGAACAGAAAAACCAAAAAAACATGTTGTGAGTACCCTGTTTACTTATGCAATGAACATTCCATGGTGATATGTCAAAGATGTATTCAGAGCCAAGAACTCCCAACAACCCCTTAGCTCTGTGTTATTAGGCTAAAATGATTCACATTTATAATGTTTTATCAATATATTACTAAGAGACACTTGTTTGCTGAATTATTTTGGCTAAAATACCCATACAATCGGTGAAATCATCAATGTGGGCAAAATACTCACGCGCGACAAACCACGTTTGACAGTAGGTAGCGACAAATGACGGGTTAAGTTCTAGATATTTAAATTTGTCAACTGGCAAACTACAAAACTACAAAAGGGAAAGTTTAATGAAGATTGATAATGAAACTTTTATAAAATATGTTCAACATGTCTTCCATTTTCTTGAATGCAGAGCTGAAATCTATGTTGGAGAGACTGTTCTATCCTGCGCAAGACAGCTGGTGTAATGCTGCGAAAAGCATTAGTTACTCTGAGTCGCATATTTTCGGAAGAAGTTGGTGGCTTGATGCAAACCATAATTTTAATGTATCCCCCTAAGAAAAAATCCAATTTTGTTGAATCTGGTGATCTAGCGGGCCACCGTACAGGCCCATTCCGTCCTATTCATTTATTGGGAAATACTTCATTTAGATGATCTCTCACTTCTGCCTAATGGTGAGCAGGTGCACCATCATGTTGTAACCACATTCTATTGCGAAGGTCAAGAGGAATATCTTCTAACAAACCTGGTAGATCATTTCGTAAGAAATTAAGATACATTGTTTCATTCATATGTCCCTCAAAAAAAGTATAGACCAATCACATATTCTCCAATGATGCCTCCCCAGACATTAATCGATCACCTATGTTGATAGTCCACCTGTCTCAATAAGTGGGTATTTTCTGTCGAATAATAATGGTAATTATGTTGATTCACAAATCCATTTTTATGGAATGTAGATTCATCCGACCATAAAATGTTAATGAAAAAATATTCGTTTCGACGAATTTTTCCCATGGCCCAACTGCAAAATCTCACTCTTTTTTCAAAATCGGCATAAAGTAGTTCTTAATGTTATTGAACGTGGTATGGATGGAAGCGATGTTTCTTCAAAACTCGTTGCACTGATCTCTCACTTATATCCACTATTAGTAGCTGTTTAGAATAATTGATACATCCAGTTTCAACAAATCGTGTCAAGACCTTTCGGAAAGATCTTTCATTCGGATGCCTTCTATCTGGATACCGTTGAGAATAAATTCTACTTGCCAATAAACAATTACTGTCTGATTCACCAAATATGAAGATCATATTAATCAAATCACTTTTTGATAACAACATTCTGATGAAATTATATCGAAATTTCAACTTCACGATTCACTAAAGATTTCAATATTCATTTGCAGGCAAATATTTTGATCTGTCATTTGCCAGACTACATGATTTCCAATAAATATTTTATTCGCTGAAGGTTGCTTCAAACCGAAAGAATATGGCACAAATCTCTAGATTATTGAAATTATTGTAACTATTCGAAAACGTATATTTTGTGGTGTAATTCACAGGTAATTTTAGGCATGGGGCGATATTTTAAGGAAAGAGTTGGACAAAAACTATGCATCAAATGAAGAAATTACACGGTGTTCTATTTAGAGAATAAATGTGTTATAAACATAACATACATCACAATCACAGCCGTCACATATGGATTTCACAGTAAAAAAATCATTGATAGTACGGCGAAAAAATGAAGAGATGTTATTTTTATTAGAAAAAATCTGAGAAAAACTATAGGACACGCTATAATGTAGAAAATGGAAACAAGATATCTTTTGTATATTTGTATCAGTCGTCAAATGGATTTTGCTTTGAAAAAAGTGTTTCATCGAGTTTATGGCTTATTTAGGAAAAACTATTGAACCTAGCCATAGGGAATACTCAATGAAATTTGTAGAGGTTTTGTTGGCACTCCTTATGGATCAAAAATATACAGGGTGTTCTGTTTAAAATAAGGAAGATTCTGCAAATTATTATTTACAATATGTGGCAAGCGGTTTTTCATACCCTCTATATCACGGGTCGATTTAAGATATACCATTTGAGAGGGTTACGAATGTAGAATATTCCAATGTAGGATATTTGACCAGAAAAAAATTCAATTGGAATTGGCACAACTTTATAATTTCAAATATTCTGAGTGACGAATATTGAAAAACACCTATCATGCTAGATATCTCGAAAACCGTCAATATTTTCGAAGTGAAAATAAACATGAAGTGTCTTTTATTTTCTATGTAGAAACCGAAAAAGCGAAAATATATAGGTTGCCTTCTGAAAAAACACAGTTGGGATCCGCCCAGAAAAATTTAACACCCTATGTGACCGCCAATGTTTTTATCCTGTCAAGCTCGAGCAATAAGGTAATATTCTAGAAACTTAGATTCTTATCTGTTTCCTAAATAGAGATATGGAATACCGCGCTACTGTTGCAGGACCCTGTAAAGTGTTACTGAAGCGTTTGAAGGCCAAAATTGCGAAGAAATGACTGAATATGGCAGAGAAAAAATGTTGTTTCATGAAAACAACGCACCGTGTCACAAATCAATCAAAACAATAGCAAAACTACATGAATTGAATTTCGAAGTTGCTCCAACATCCACCGTATTCGCCAGATTTGGCTCCCAGCGATTAATGACTGTTCCTAGACCTCAAAAATATGCTTATCGGTAAAAAGTTCAGTTCGAATGAAGAGGTTTTTGCTGAAACTCAGGCCTATCTTGAGGCAAAAGGTGAATCGTTCTACAAAAGTGGTACTGAGATATTAACGGCGCTGTAATGATTATGTGGCTCACGATGGAGATAACGTTGATGCATGAAGCCAATTTTGAACAAAAAAAAACGTGTTTCATTTATTAGGCTCTGGACTCTCCAGTCCATGTGTTAGGTTCTGAAATCATATGAGTATGAATAGTATTTTAGTTCATGATTCATGTTTTCAATTGCATATTCATAAGTTTTCATTCAGTAACTGAACGAACTTCTCCTTTTATGATATGGTCACAGCAGCGCCATATTAACATCAGGGAAACCATCTTTAATGTCTTCAATTCGAATGGAAATGGTCACTTGTGTTATAGGTATCGCTCAAAAGAGAATTTTATATTCTATCAAATGTTCTAAGAAAGTGTTGAGATTTTACTTTCAATTTGAATGTTACTCAATATCTTATATCTACCATTCTACATAATTCATTGTATTTCTACAGTTTTATTTCCGTAAAGAAGTTAACCAACACATTTATTTCCACGTACATTCGATATTTTGAATATTGTTCTACCCTGTGGTACTCTGAGGTTGATATTATAAACTTCGAAACGGCGACGAAACCTCTAGAATATTTTCAATGATTTGACATAATCCCAACTATTCCTCTGGTTGTTAAAATATTTACTTTTATCATTGGAATAAATATGTGCCACTCTTACTCCGGCCCAGTTCAACCTCAATCAACAGGTTGCTCGTGAGGCTGGAGGCATGTCGCCACCACAAAACGACGCTTTGTGTGTCATTCAATCATCAAATTAATCCATTCAGAGCGTAACTCGACAGCAATACCTGTGAACATAGGTTCACGTACATAAAGTTGTGCTTTCGGGAACGCACATGTACAAAGGAATGCGATTAAACTGTTCTAATTTATATCATATGATGTAGAAAAAGAAAAATTTCTCGGCATTATTTATTTATTTGGCAAGATATTTCTCGAGTGTCTATTTCTATTGTGGACGAAGAAGTATAAACGATGACAAAATCAACTATTAGGTATTTTGTCACGGAAATTCAAGAAAACATGAAATTTGTTTTGTGAGGAGGATTATGTTTGACCTGAAAACTATTTCAAATCTCCATTTCTCTCAGCGAGAGAAAAAGGCTTTCTGCTTTTCTACCTATAACTGCTTTGATTTTGGAAATCGATTCTCTCGATTGAAAAATATAGAGCTTCAGAATGCCAACAATGCCTTTTCTGAAAAATGAAACAATTGGATGGATTTCACAAAATTTTCTGGACCGATTGGGTAAATTATGCAATCTATGAAAAATGAAGCAGGTTATCTACAAACAAATGTCAAACATTTTGGAGCACTTGTCTTAGTTTTTGATATTCAATAATCACTCGTGAGTTAAGTGTAACGCGATAACTTGGTTTTTCATAATAATAATATTTATTCCCCTTTTGACTTATTAAATGTAAAGGAATAACCAGAAATCAAATAAAATGAAACGAAATACTTACAAAACAAAAATACCACAAAAACAAGTTGTCACAATAAATGTACATTAAGATATATTCAACAAGTAAGAATTATTATCAGAACTTCCCTTCAGAATACTCATCTAGTGAGTAAAAACATTTGTCCAATAGAAAGTCACTTGAAGTCTTTTTGAAGGGAAATAATGCCTTTGTTGCTTTAACATTTTCGGAAAGTTGGTTATTCTCGTATATTTTGAGTCCAACATTGAGTCTCGCATATGAAACATGAGGGTTTTTTTGCCTTGTTTTCAATGCATGAATATTGAAATTTCTATAAAATTCGTCAGTATTTTTGAATATATTGACGCATGCTTCAAAAATATATACACTTGAAATAGAAAAAAATCATAAGAAGGAAAAATATTTCTCAATGAATAATCGTAGAATACTCCTGCCACCATTCTCAAAATTTTGGGTAATAAAAACATCCCGTACACGGATAGAATTACCCCTTAAATACAACCCATACCTACCTCAGTCGTGAATTTACTTGAGAATGATAAAAATTTATCAAGTGACTTTGTTTCAGTACATCTTTTGAATTCGTAAAAAGAAATGTGATGCCACCTAAGTTTGTCACTGACTGTTCACAATGATTTTCCAGCTGAGAAATTCATCAATATATACACCTGAAAATTTTACGGTTTCTGCAGTATTGCCCTTCAGTTCATTATCAGATGCAGAAGTGAGTTTTTGCTGAATAGTTTTTTGTCTAGTATGAAACCTTATGATTTGTATTTTATACTGTTTGAAGTGTAACTCATTACCACTATAGTAGGCAATCAATATGTTCATATATAATTTGCCTTTTCCTTCTGGACGATTATCATCTAAATCAACCTATAATCGTCAGCGTATGCTGGGTACATTTCATTTCCTGACATATTTTCTATATCATCAACGTAGAGTACCTATGGAGAGGATAGGACCTGAAATTGAACCCTACGGTACTCCCAGTTCGAGTTTGAGTTTATCTGAATATTTTGTTAGTTACCCATTATTATATTCATGGTTGATACATACTGAGTTCTATTGTGTGAAAAATTTGGAATACATTGAAGTGAAACACTCCTAACTCCATATGTCTCTAATTTCAGTAATAATTTGTCATGATTGACATAATCGAAAGTTTTACTGAGATCGCAAAAGACCCCAATAGAGCTCTCGCCTACCTCAATCAGGTTCACAATTTTATTCTCATAAAAATCAAGAGTGGCTGTTATCGTTGACTTAGTCTTCTGGAAGCCATGCTGTTAATCATTAATATCATTGAATCTTATTGGAATTTTATCCCAAGACCAAACCGTTATTTTCAAAACCTCGACCCGTGTCGAGGTGTTAAAAGTAACGGTTTGGTGTTGAGATAAAATTCCACTAAGATTCATTACTACGCCAAAGGTTCCAAAACAGTGCATCACAAATTCATATCATTCATTGAAAATTTGTCGGTTAGTTTCATCAATCGATTCAAATAAACATACCCGAATACTTCATGAAAATTATATGGGATTGTAATAGGTCTGTGTTTTTCAGAATATTTGACGTTACCCTTTTTAGAAATTGGCATGATTTTTTCGATTTGATACTCTCTGAGGAAGTTCCTGAAGTGAATGAATAATTTATTGAATCAGTAACAGAAATAAATCGAAAGAATTGAAATCGGGTGTACGAGAAGGCTGCTCAATTACACCCTTCGTCACACCAGCAACTTCGAAACATGTCATTTGACCAATAACTCGGCATAAATTAATACGTGGAGAAGCAGTTTGGAGTAATTATAGGTACTTATATATCACCTATTGAATTTTTATAGTCACTACTCCACTCTTTTTTTGATATCATACTGATAAGTATGAGTGTAAGTAAGTGTTCCTTCATCACTAAACGTATTTATAACATGTAATAACACTTGAATTTTTTTTTTTGTTATATAGATATTCAGGTATCTTTTCTATCATCATATTGTGAAAGGTACATGCACTACGAAGAAATATTCTTGAGTTCAACCGATACATGGGAATATCTCCTCAAAGCATATATGAATCTAATACACGAATTCTGAATTTTTTGTGATCGTGACACATCTTTTACAGTCAAACAAGGACCATAAATCACATCGTCGAAGGTGAGCTGACATAAGATCAATAATTCTAATGAAATAATTTCAGTTCGTTGATTCAAATTGTGTCGACATTCAAACAAGAGTTTTATTTAACTGAAAGATTTTTTAATAAAGTGCCTAAGCAGAACGTGATTTCTGCTTAGGTGTTTACCAGGGTTTTGCTCGTTAAATAAAACTGATGTTCTATTAGCATTTTGGTCCTTGCCATAAAATAAAGCAATATCTGGAACCCTTTCAGGCATTTTTAAACAAATAACAATACACGACCCGTTTAAACAAAACAATCGAGCGATGTATAAATGAACACTGGAAAAAGAGGAATGGGTATTGATTTCCAAAAAGATATTTTATTTAACAAAGAACTGATAAGAAGAACTGCTCGAAAAGTTTTTTATTTAGGCATACAAGTTACCTAGTTGTCTGTCTAATGTATTATTAACATGGCAATTTTGACTACAAATTTTCTTAGAAACTAATCGTTACAAAAATTTTCCTTCAACAGAGTTGTGAAGGTATTCGAAAGACCTTTGAAACAAGGTGCCACTCGACCTACTTTCCCTATCTAAATAAGGGTCATAGGACGCACCCCTCCGAGGGGTGCGTACTACAAAAATCTGATTAGTCTGAAAAGTGTTCTCCTTCAATTAGAAATCGAAGTGTTCAAGCTTTTTTTAAAAAATCTCACTTTTTATATTCAAAAACGGCTCTGTTAAGTTTTCGTTGTTACACACTGTAGAGTAAAACTTAATAAAATCTATTCCATCAAAAACTAAGAAGTAGATGAAAGGTTAATTCAATGAATTTTTACAATAATAAATACATCAAATTTTGTTCATTTGCCAAGGCAAAGTGCCCGCAGGAATCACAAAATAATTAACAAATTCGTCTCGTATGTCATTTGCCTGTCTTCCACCTCTTGCAGCCTTTGTCTATTGTACATTTTGCAATCCATACTTGTAGAAATATAGAAGTCAGTTGTACGAAAGCCATCCTTTTGACGAACTATGTTATGTAAAATTGCTACAGCTTTTACAATATTCTTTGCAAATGCTATAGAAACATTTAGTGGTCTATGGAAAATTCGTCATTTGTTGCTCATTATACCAAATGTACCTACATTCTACAAATCTTCGTGCTCGTGTTAACAGATAATTGAAAATTCTTTCAGTTATAGTAAGAATATGACCTTCAAATAGTCTTAAAAAATTTTCATTGAACGGAAATGCTTCATCTCCGATTAAAACCAATGGCAAACTAAAATTTGTTTCATTAGGAATATTCAGTGAGTTATTTTTCATTTTCTTCCAAAACACAGTTTCTTGGAAAACTGAAAAATCGCAATCCTCTCCACATGCTCCTCTGTCGACGTATATTAATTTATAATCAGAGTCTGCCGAAATTTTTGTACCCAAATATGTTTACCGTCCACAAAGCCAATGCAATGTGGAAAATGTGACATTCTCTGAAAATTTTGTGAAATATTTAGACATTCTTTCTCTGAAGGTATAGGCAGGTATTCTTCTCTAAAATGAATCCATAGTTGCTAACAAACCGTTTGAATAATTCCACTTATAGTTGAGATATCTATTTTATAAGCATAGTGATCTGTGAAATGAGTTTCCACTAGCGAGGTATCTAAAAATAATAAAATATTTTACTATTTTTGAACTAAAAACTAATTTGAACATTTATATTTCCATCAATGACAAATGGAAACAAAAACGCATTCGCAAATTCCAGAAAAATTGAAAGTGGTGACAAACATGCAAAAAAGTCTATATACTTCGATCAACTGCAGTTTTTATTGGGAGTACTTGAAAAAGATGACACAGAATCGAGTATGTCTGAAAACACAGCTGTAGAAGCACTCCAAAGTGATGAAGAAGCAGTACCTGAACAAACACCTAGTGATTTTTGTGGTCCGAAACGAAAAAAGTATCTTCAATGGAATAACTTCTAGATCCTCATTAAGATATGCAACCTCCTGATACCAGTGAAGATGTGCACCTGCAACCGATTTTCTGGTATCCAAATGGGATGATGAGACAAGTGTGCTGTCGTCATTAAAGCAATATATTGGATTCTTGTTTTTTCCAATGAGTCTTTGATATGAATCATTTGCATAGTATCAAATAGATGATGCAAGTGGGTACAGAATGAGTGAAAAAATGCACAAAATTAACACGAATATTCAAACTATGATAGCTCCAATGAAATTTGAGAATAAAACAGCAAAAACAATAATCATGAGGAAGTTTCAATAGTTTTATATAGGAGGAAAAGAAGTTGAACAGAAAACGATGGATAACTGTATGAAATCAAGACATCTACACTGAGCGGTAGAAGCCAGTAGTGAAGTATTATGAGTATGATGAGACATTTTTTTCATAAAAAATAGTCAATGATTAGATAGATAATAGAGCTAGAACTTGAATAAAAAGCTGAAATTGTTGATGAATCAATAATAATCAAGAAAGATTTAAAGCATTATTGTCATATGCGCAATAGTTCAGGAGTTATTATGATTAAAAAAAAAGAGCGGATGAAAAAGAAAAGTTTCAAGGCATAATAATATTGAAAGCTATATAAAGAATTGAAAAAATTTTTTCAAAAAAGAAAAACATGGCTACTTTTATTATATAATTGAGTATTTGAAAAAAAATAAAAGGAAAAAATCAATTTGTTTATAATAAATTTTATTTTAAATGAACAAATGGAAAAACTTAAAAACCGTCCTTTTCTCAATTCTCAAAGAACAACAGAATTTATGATTTCAGGAGAAATAATGATTCTTCAATTTTGAAATTCGAACGCAAAAAAAGATTGATAATAAATGAACGCATGTTTTAGCAAAAAATAAAGTTTTGTAACGAATCGTTTTCTCTCTGAAAATCATAATTTCACGAAAAAAACATTCAGATTCACTCATAGACAATGTATTTGTTCATAACAATTCTTGAACATTAATAGTAAAAAACAAAACAAAATATTTTTGAGTAGCTTTCAACCGTCAGACATCGAAACAATCAAGATTTAGGAAAAAACATTATTCATTTTCTTCAATTTTCCATTTTCAATCGTTAATTGTTTGCAACGGGTATCTATTCATTAGCCTATCAAAAATAACTTTCATGTTATCTTTCAGTTTATAAAAAATTATCAATTAATAAATGCGTAATGAATGGAAAAATCAGGATAAAAATGTTTTAACCACGAATTATTGTTCATTGATGTATTCCAAAAATACATGAATTTTTTCATTCCTCAATTTTTATATTCAATGTGTTTAAATAATTTTTTTTGTTGCTGTGTCAGATTGACGCACCGCGCGTGAAAGCCAGACGACCCGTTTTTGGCTCTAGTTTCAGGGCTCTGTGAAAGTTATGAATAAAATAGAGGTTCAGCTTCGGGCGTCGAAACTTCTTTTTGAAAAATTTGATGATTTTTCTGGATCTATTTTTGAAATTAGAACATTCTGAATATTTTTTAAGATATTAAACAAAAACTTAACCTCAATTTTTTCTACTATTTTGTTTATAACTTTTGTAATTTTTTTCAGTGCCTTATCGAACTTCACCTTGAATTTTCAACGTGATAATACGAATAGAATGACACCTTGATCTTAATTTTTGAAGACTAAAAAAAATGTTCATATTATCATGTAAAAATGGTACATGTGAAATAGACTATATGGTAAACAGTGAGCTCGCGCGGCATCCACTTTGAACAGAGCTTTCTCATAGTCTCATGCAATATAAAGTCAACATATTCCTTTGAAATCTGTACAATGTCAGCTAACTCACGCAACTTTACTTTTTGATCATTCAAAACGATTTTGTCTTTTTTTTTATGTTTTCTGGTGTTTACTGCCTCATTTGGACATCCACGTTTGAAGTCAGCAAACCAACGGTCAATTGTTGTTTATGATAGAGCGAAGTCCTTATGAGACTTTCCAACCCATTGCTTTGCTTCAACGGTTTTTTTCCCATCTAGATGCAGTGTAATATTAAAACACGAAATTGTTTTCGCTCCATTGTTTTGGAATTAACAAAAGTAGTGGCACTCTAAGCACAATAATTCACAAACTTATGAGCAGAATGTCATGAATTTCCAACAGCTTTTTTTAGAGGTTAGTACTAACTGAAAAGGCGGTGAATGTAATGAGATTGGCGCCATCTATGTCTTAGGCCCGAGACTTTTCAGCCCATGTAGCAGCAAACCTTCGCTTGAAACAGGATCTGTCTAAACTACAGTTTAGTAGTAACAGTTTCATCTGGAGAACAAATTCCAAAGCGGACAAATATTTTTCAGCATATATATGCCACATCCTACATTGTAGAAATATTGGAAATCAGTTTTCTAGAAGTTACAACAAAAATAGCGAATGAAGATATTGACTTGATTTGAAAGCGAAGCAGATGGAGGACAAAAGGACTAGCTATGAACGGATATAAAACGGCCGGACTATTATATCAAGAACAACATCGCTTTTCTAAACAGGTATCTAATTTACCCTTTTGTTTCGGTGTTCATTCCTAGAATTTTGGATGTGATAACTTTCTATGGGAGGGTGCACCGCTTCGTTACCTAACGAGAAACGGCGCCAGTTTGTCTGGCATCTTTTTCTCTCACGCATACATCAGCGGAAAGCAGGCTCCTCTCTCGTCAGAGTTCAGATAGACGCTCAGTATTTAATATGTGTTAGACATACAATGTGTAAAAGCCGAATGGAATAAATTCATTATGAAATGAATGAAACTGTCTTCTAACATTATTTAACATATCAAGCGTGACCAATCAAATTGCAAGTGCCATTCGTTCTTTTGAGTCATTCAAATCTGAAGGTTCAATTTTGTACACATTGTCCTTTACATATCTCAAAAAATAATCTAATGATGAAAGATCAGGTGTTCGCGCTGGCCATTAAATCGATCCTCGCCTCCCTATCCACTCATTGGGAAACGTATCGAGGTATTGCCGGATATTAATTTGGTAATGTGGTGGTGCTCCATCCTGCTGAAACTATATCATATTCACTTGAATAACGAGATTCTCATTTATGTTACTGACATATTAAAAACACCAAAAATTCAAGAAAATCAAATGATATCCTTTGGAAGCGAAATTAAAGTTCATGATCCGTCATGTCCTAGAATGCGTTTGTAGAAATAAATTATAACTACAGAACATCGATCTTTGTGGTTTGGTTTGTTCAAGATACCATATCAAGATAAGTACTATTGAAACATCAATCGCCATAGCACTGTTAATCTATACATAATACTTCGATCGACAGCACAACAATCTGCTACATCTTGTACCCGAGTAATCTAATAACACAATCTGATATATCGTGATGAATTATGATGAAGCATATGAACAAATTCATTACTTTTCGAAATCATAACTTGACACGAGCTTTAGTGATAACATTCTTATCACTGCCTGAAATTTCATCTATTGATTGTGAAATAATGTTGATATGATTTCCACGAAGATCGAATCAATTCAATAGTTCAGGTAAGTGACCTAAATATATTTTGTATGAATATAATGATATTATTAATAATTATATCAATATATAATACTACTCCCGAAATACTGTAGATGAAGTCTTTACTGAATAAAAAGTGTGTAAAAGCCAAATGGAATAAGTTCATGATTTCGGTTACTGTACATATTGGAAAAAAAATTCGGTGGACGTCAAATTCAAATTATGATTCGACATTCTTCGACGTTAAAATACCACGCCTACCTTCAAGCCCCTTCGAATCACAGCTACAACCCCGAACTTTTTTAATCGAAAGTGAAGATTTGTGATATATCATTTAAAATGTCTCTTCATTCTCTATTCAGAAATGTTATCGTTTGTAAGTTTCTTGCAACAATTGGGAAAAAATAAGTTAAAATCATGTGGTTACCAAAATTCGATAAAATACACTCAAAAACTAAAATGTAGTACAAAACGTAACGAAATGTAGAATACAAAAAAGAACTATGGATGTTAACGACGTAGATGTTCAGAATATTCACCGCGAACGTCTTGGCAACATCCTAATCTCAAATAAAACTGTCTTCTATCATTATTTAACAAATCAGGCGTGACCGACCTAATCGCAAGCGTTATTAGTTCTTTAAGGTCATTCAAATCGGAAGGTTTAGTTTTGTACACATTGCTCTTCACAAATCCCCATAAAAAGAAATCTAATGATGAAAGATCAGGTGATAGCGCTGGCCATTCAATCGATCCTCGCCTCCCTATCCACCGATTGGGTAATGTTGTATCGAGGTATTGCCGGACATTAACTTGGTGATGTGGTATTGCTCCATTCTTCTGAAACCATATCGTATTCACTAGACCTTGAGGGTTTCCTGGATCAGGATATAAATTTGCTAAACTTGGATTGACTTTATTTTGAAGTAGTGCCAAATAATTATCGCCATTCTAGTTGCCCCCAATGGAAAAGGGACCAATAGTGTGATTTCCTACAATTCCTACCTAAACATTAACCTTTTGAGGGTATTGCGTGTGTTCTTCTCTTATCCAGTGAGGATTTTCCGTTGACCAGTAGAGGCAATTTTGCCGATTGGCATGACCATTAAGAGAAAAAGTACACTCATCAGAAAATATAACGTCTTCTGATTGGATGACATTGTTATCCAACATGTCCATCATTTGCTCACAAAAATGAGTTCTTCTATCAAAATCGTCTTCCATAAGCTCCTGAGTAGGTATCATTTTACAGGGATGCATTTTATTTTCCTTAAATATGTTTACTATCGATGTATGGCTAACATTGAATGTAGTGGATGCCTGTCTACTCGATGTATGTGAGTTTTCCTCAAACTCAAGCGTCACATCTGATTTGAGTTGATCACTCATTGCACTGGCAGCTGCTTTTTTTATCTGCCTCACATGACCAAACCGCGAAACTGCTTCTCTATTTTGTTTATTGTTCCTTGAGATATGGGCGGTAAATAAGGGATTTTCTCATAAAATAAGCGAGCTACTATCTTTTGTGTTCGGGTTTCATCTCCGTAACCAATCATTTGTAAAACTGTTATTTTATGCATTTCCGGTAATCTAACCATTTGTCAGATTTGAAGTTAACGAATTTCAAACCCAAATTCAATCACTGATGACTAATTTTGTAACGTACAAAACAATTTGGCAATGCGTTTAAAGCTAACGTTGTCACGGAAATTATTTACAATTTTTTAAAGGATACCATCTGAAAAGAACATTGCTATGATTTTTGCTCTCTTTTTCATCATCAATACCACAACATGAAATGAGTTTTGAGTATATTGCGATAAGTTTTGTATGTATTTTATAGAATTTCGGTAACCACAAGATTTTAATTTATTTTATCTCAATTGTTGCAATAAACTCAAAAACAATAACATTTTTGAATAGAGAATAAAGAGACCTTTCAAACGATATATCACAAGCCTATACTTTTATTTGAAAAATTGAGAGTTTTATCTGTCATTCGACGGGAGTTAAAGGTAGGGGTAGCATTTTTCCGTTGGAGTATGTCAAATTATTATTTGAATTTGACGTGTTTCGGGATTTTTTCAAAATACGTACTGTAACCAAAATTTCAAATTTATTCCATTTGGCTTTCACACACTATATGGTTAATTTGAATTGAAATCCTGATTGTCCCTCAAATATTTGTATGGGTTCACGTCCTGAGGAAAGATTACACAGGCCAACAACATGAAAACTTTTTTGATAATTCTCACTAACTCCTGCGTAATTTGGTGTCCTGATTACGAAAAAAAAATAAAACAAAGGTTGTATCATCACTCACCAATTTTTCAAAGTTCAGTATTTAGTGAAAAACTATTATGTACCAAATTGTATAAGATATATTTTAACTGGTGTGTAGAATTTAGTGTAGAGGTTAGCACATCCGCCTTTCAGGCGGAAGACCGGGGTTCGATTCCCCGCCGGAAGATCGTGCTGGGTAATCGCACGTTAAAAGGTGAGGCCTCGTTAATCCATTGCTCGCACAAGTTTCGACTTCTGAGGGTTGACGTTCGTC
>WOGR01004550.1:0-14622 GCA_015342045.1 Leptinotarsa lineolata | reverse complement strand
TCCACGTCGAAAGTTGTAAAAAATAATCGCACGAAAATGTTCACGATTTAATTCCATTTTTGGGCCGAGATGAATCTTTTAAGTTACTGTAAACAACCCAAATAACGCTCGTATGTCAAAACGTTCTCAGTACGTATAACCTCAAAAATGTCCAACTATACGATAGAGCTGTCAGTTGCCAGATTGCAACAATGGGGTTGCCAAATCCCGAAACATAAAAGGCAGCCGATAGTATAAATACTGGAGCTACTGTTCCAAAAGTTTGGACTTATTTGGTCAATTTTTTGGACTTGAGGGATCTTTCTTCGAATTCTGGAGATCTCTGGTAGTTTTTGAGATATTCGTCAAAACAAACCGCTAATTTTTGTTTCACGGAATTGTTTATAACTTTTGAACTAACTATTTGGACAACTTTGCTCAAATCATTCATACGTTTCTGTGAAGAACTAAAAGTCTGCAAAATGACACTTGTTAACTTGACTATAAATAATTCGGTCGTCACTATTACAACAAATCAAATTTTTGGAATACCCGCAATGAAAAGCTAATTGAAAAGTCACAATCGGCTGATAGCGGTCAGATTGAAATTATTGAATAATGTCGCCCGCATTAATTGGAAACGGCCTCTAACAAAATCGCTGTGCGTGATACGAATTTCAAACAGTTATACCAAATTTGCAATACGCGTTCCACATCTAGGTGTGGATGAAATGTAATTAATGTTTTATATTTTGTCAGACAATGGCCAGCAATTAATCAATCTCAAATATTTAATTAAAACATGCGGACAATGGATTTCATAAAGATTTATGGGTTTCACAGGCGACGACGTAGCTGAATTGATTAAATTAGAATTTTGTCACTTCGAAAATGATTCAGGAAAGTACGGTGGCTCCTTGAAAAATGCAGAATTTTCCCAACGAAATACTGTCTCTCTTAAATCAAGTACAATCCAAACTTTACCCGGACATAAATCAAATTCAAATACATAAAAATACAAATATATTTATTTATTCGGTACAAAACTGCCAGACAGGATTATGCTGGTATAAGGAATTTAATAAAAAAATTGATAACAAGTTTTGATAATGAGAAAACATGAACATTAAAATAATTTTATTTTAATGTTAATCATTAAATTAATTTTTTTGGAAAATCCTCATATATGAACTGTTTCAGTTTTTTATATTCTTTCAGGCAATTTATTAAAAACTTCTAACCAATTTGCCTCCTTTAGTTAGATGTATTAGATCATGATGAAAATTATCGATAGTTTTTGTAATATAATCATGCAATTTACAATTTTTTAATAATCCAACATTACTTTTCAGGAATTCAGCATTTTCGGAGTCAGTCGAAGAAAATTGTCGAAACGAATTTCAGAAGAAAGAGATCTATTTTCAATTTCAAATGTCTTTTTTACATTCTGATGATGTAGACGTACGAAAGCCTAATAGAAGAGTCCCAAATGATTTTGAGAATAAAAAACTAAATCCCTAGTTTGAATCCAGAGTTGGAATATCGTCAAATCCCGACTATAAGAACTAGAAATTTTGGTAAATTATAACTTTAAACCTTGAGTTTTGATGAACTCCAGTTTTAAACTCGAAATTTTGTTGAATTTAATTTTTTTCAAATCATAATAGATAAGAATACAGAACAAATATGCTTCTTCCACAATATATAGTCCCAATATATAGTCTAATGTCTAATATATAAAAATGAATCGCTGTTCGTGGGTCTCGCTAAAACTCACGAACGGCTGGACCGATTTGGCCAATTTTGGTTTTGAATTATTCGTGGATGTCTACGGAAGGTTTAAAAGGTGAATAAATATAAAAAATAAATACTTAAAATAATGATAGAAATACTCAAGTAGGGCTGGACCAATTTTTATGATTTTTGGATTTGTCTTCGTCGATTATCATTAAAATGATATTAATAATAAAATAACTCAAGAGCGGATGGACCAATTTTTATGATTTTTCTGTTTTGGATTTGTCTTCATCGGGAATAGGATAATAAGTAATGAAAATGATGTAGTATCAATTGAAATAATAATTATAATAAAAAAACTCAAGAACGGCTGGACCAACTTTTATGATTTTTGTGGTTTTGGATTCATCTTTGTCGATTAAAGGATAATCAGTATTTTAATATGATATTTTATCAATGATAATAATAACAATAATAAAAGAACTCAAGAACGGTTGGAACCATTTTTATGAATATTGTGTTTTTTAAATTGTCTTTGTCGGGAATAGGATAATGAGTATTGAAATATGGTATTATATCAATAATAATTATTATTATTATTATTATTTTTATGATTTTTGTGTTATGAATTTGTATTCGTCGGGAATAGGATAATTGATAAGTATTGAAATATGATATTTCATCAACAAAAATCATAATAGTAAAATAGGCAAAATATAAGTGATATTAGTCACGTGTTGTAATAAAACGCAACTGACAGGTCACATTCATTCTGACAACTCACGTTCATTGTTCATTTGCAACTTCCGCTAATGTTTATTAGCTTTATCGAGAGCTGTAATATAAAAAAGAACATAATAAATATATGAAACATAATAATGGAAATAGCACAGGTATGTTACCATTTTATCCACTATTATGTTTTATATTTATTTATTATGTCTTTTTTTACATTATAGCCCTCGATAAAGCTAATACACATTAGCGAAAGCTCGGGCAGCCAAGAAGGAATAATTTACTCTCTAAAAGTATAAATAGATTGAATAATTTTACATATACATAAACATATGTTCAAAAAAGGTAAATATATGTATGATACATCCAAAAGAATCTAATTTTATAGAAAAAAAAATAGTTAATGTTTCAATCTAAATCATTATAAAAAAACTTCTGTAAACCCCAGAAGTTCATTCAAGTTAACAAAATGATAGTTATGAAATGAACAGTTAACTTAATAAAAAAATAGATTACAATCTACAAATTTAAGAATAGGTAATTTACCAGAATAGGCTTTTTGCGATTTCAGTGGAGTGCACATAGAGAATATTCTATGTTTTTATTGAGTAATTCGCTTAATTGACAAGTTCGTTATGGCAGTTTCAATTGCCTGGATTAAGTGTTCACTAACCTCGACTTTCATCAGTCTATTTTTAATCGAGCATCCAGTCTACGATACTTGACGAATTATATACAAAAAAAGTTTTTTCACGATTTGTAAGTGGCTTCAATTATTGTTTTTGTAAGTCTATCTGGTGTGAAAAAACTTCGAAGAATGTTCGTTTCAATGAAAGCCAACAAGTGGGAGGAAATGTACCAACACTCAATTGTGAAAATATATATGTTTACGGAATTGTGCATAGTTATAATGTTAGTTATTTTCATAACTAAATAGAGAGTATTTGATATGTCTTAGGTTCATAGAGACTGATAAATAATTTATGTAAGAAATATGTTTAAGGATGAAAGTATCAAGCAAACTAACATTCCACATCATAACCTGGCTATAAAAAAGTATAATGAGCATTTAAAACTAACAAAAATATGTGAAATTGTATTATGTGCTTCATTCAAGTGATAAATCATCCTACCTATGAATTACTCAAATATAAATATTCAATAAGTACTAATTATATCAGTAAATCAAATTACATAACATAATAGTCAATAATTTGACTGATTTTAGCTCGAGATTTAGTTCTGAATCATTAACTTTTTTGAATGAAAAATTAGTATTTTTGTTGCCACATGATTTATCTTCAATATTAGTTATTATTCAACGATTAAAATGTATAGCACACTGTTGAATCCATATGTAGTAACATGGTTAATCGATTTCAAATAATAATGGCGGTAAATTATACATAGTTTTTTAATGATTAGATAGTACAAGTAGGTCAATTCTATAGTTTTCTAATATTTTTCACTGACTAAAATTGGTAGAAACATATATTTCGCAAGTAAAAGGACTTAAAGATCATTATTAGGTAACAATAGAAATGAGGTCTAATAAACTAAAAATCACCAATTTTAGTTCATTGAAATATATGAAAATTCATTAATAAGCGTCTATTTCAAGATTTTTCAATATTTTTCATTCACTAACAGTGGTAGAAATATTCATTTTACAAATAAAAGTGCCCAAACTATGTCAATAGATATAGGTTTAGATGAAATAAAAATCACTAACATCAGTTAAGCTAAATGATATAATAAATGTAATTTGAGGTCTTTTTTAAAATAACATTCTTACTTCACAAGGGACGTTATATTATAGCCGTGGATTTTTTTTCCTAATATATATCCCAGACGAAGGTTCACAGTACGTATTTTTCTAGTTGGCTATGTCTTGCAATTACTTTTATAATGATTATAAATGGTCATTATTACAATTCCAGTTTTCGTTAATAACGTAAAACTAGGGTACACAGTACACAGCTTGTATTTTGTACAGATTTCAATGATATTTTTAATTCTCATTCTTGAGTGAGAACTAGCCAGAAGTCAAAACTAAAACGTCATTGCGTTCAAAAACAAAAAGTGTTGCTGAGCAACACATTTACTGTGTTAGGTACCGTAATGTTCGATTTACCGGCCCCAAATGAGTTGATTTACTAGACAGAATGAAATAAAATACAAGTTGAAAGAGTATATGATTGTTCCTCTATTTGCGATTGAAAGATTGATGAATGCACTTGATGTTTATTTCTTTAAAGTTCCCTCAAATTAACAGGAAAAACTAGATCGATAAGTTTTTAACAGTTATACTGTTTTAAAGGCTTTTGTTATCGTAAGTGATTTTTTTGATTCCGATTCTTCCGTCCTTGTTTTTAATGTTTTTTCAAGACAGCAGGCGGACACTCACCGATCTCGTCCTTCATCACAAGGAGCGGTACTTCCTTCTTCGCCGTACCATCTCGAAAACAAAACCATGCCGCGGGGGTGAGAGTCCTTGCGAGTCAGTTCCGATCGCACATGGCCGAGGGTGGCGAAATCGCGTGTCAAACTATCCCCGCGAGACTGTCCGGCACTGGTACGAAACTGGCAGTCGGCCTGTCATAACTGCGACCTATCAGAAGCCGGCGATACTAATTAATTTCTAAATGTCAACAGGCACGAACGGCCACCTTTCCCCTCCTTGCCGTGACGAACTGAAAAAGCACACTGACGTCTCTATAAAGGACGAAGAAATCACATGGACCAGTTTTTCACGATCGGTCTTCGATCTGTGGCCGGAATGACAAATCGACGTCGGATGAAGCGTTTGTTTTTTGCACGGCTTCGATGTTTTTGTAAAAGAACACGCGGCAATACAAGAGAAACTTTGAACAAAACGACGGGAAGCGATCGCGACTTGGTACTGTAGTGAGGATGCTGCGCTGGTAATCCTGCACTTGTGTTAAGCGTCGCGATGCCTGTGCTCATGCGTCCTCCTACAACAAAGGCATTAGGAGTATCGAAGGCGTTTGTGTTTATTCCCTGAACGCATCTAGCGAGTTGTCGGTCTTGCAGCTTACGTTGAGTTACGTTCTAACGTTTACAAACATACTTTTCGATGCACATTAACTCCTGTGAACTGTTCTAGACCAGTGCAGGAATCTATTTGAAGGACAAAACATAACAACTTTTGGAAAAGGTTCAGAAAATATAGTGATCATAACAGGAAAACTACATTGAAATAGATCGAACGAACGGGAGTTGGCGTGGGATGAACTAGGTCTATCTAAAAATGATGAAAATAAAAAGTATAGATGATAAGACTGTGTACAACTTGTGTATGAATCATTTTTCACCCAACCTACAATTTTACGAGAAAAATCGGAAAAACAGTTTAACCGTTTTTTCAAGAAATTTGATGGAAGCTTATCTTTTCGTGTTCTGAATATGTTATGAATGTTTGTAATCAAAATATTCGCTTCAACTTTTCATTTTGATGTTGAACTTGAATAAAAACATATTTTTGAAATGCGTTTACTACACCAGAACAAATTACTGTCTCTCAGAAACATTATTTTTGGTCTGCTGTGCCAGATGTGTTCTCAATAGATTTAATTTACGCTAGAGGTTCCAAATTCTTGAATAAATTCTTCATTTTCAACTCTAAAAACCTATCTGTCCGATAATATTTTAATCAAAATAAACGATAGTCTTGTTGAATTATATACTTTCAGAAGATAGTAAATTGAAAACATTTTTTGGTTTTTCAAATTTTCTGGCAAATTTTTCATGACAATGTCACTTCTACCACATCGTGAAGATGAAACATACATACCTACAAAGACAATACAATACGAGACTTTTTTTACAAGCATGGAAATCTTCACAAAAAACATGTAAAAGTAGGAGTTGAAAAAAAATCAAGTGATAAAATATGCAATATACATAAAAAAACATAAACAAATAGTTCAGTAGTAGTTGTGGGAGATAATCATATAAACCAAAATAAAAAAATGTAGTAAACAAGCAAACAATAATGATATCAAGCAGCCAGATTAGTTAGGACATATTCATCAAATGAGTAAAAGGCATTTTTGTAGAGAATACTTTTTACGTTACAAAGAGACATGAAACAAACCATTTCCCTTTGTGTTTAACAATTCCATACATTTATATTTGCAAATGTATAATGTCGTTTATGCAAGATATTGATATGTATCAAACAGTTTCTCAGTGCCCACTAGAAATGGAGACTCATCAGAATACCTTCAAATCAAAATTGAAAGGATATTTGCAAGATGAATGTTTTTATGGTATCAAAGAATTTATTGATGCAAAATGAAGATGTGCTTGCTTGTGTGTATGAATATAAATTTAATAATTGTTTCTGTGTATATGTGTACAAATCTGGTAAACAGTATTATTTCAATATTGTTGATTGTGACTGTGTCAGTTTTTATTTGTGACGTATATCATGCTGTATTTGATCTGAAATGATTTAATAAAGATATATTTATTATATTATTGTTAAAATTCACTTCCCATTCGATCATAAAATATCTGATTGGAATTATGTGAACAAAAGCTATTGTAATTTCAAAATATTGATTCCGAATATGAAATCAATAATGAATTTTTTAAATAAGTGTCAGCCCTTTTTTATTTTTCAACAACTAAACCCTGAACTCGGTCAATATCTACCTCATTTGATAAAAAAATATAAGCAAATTCGAGTTTCTTTACATATTTGAGGTGAATCGTTTACTAGAATCAAATATCAAATTAATTTGTGAGAATCATTCTCTGTACCTTTTGTTAACTAATTTTCTTAGTCCATTGAAATATTACATTTTGTAGGCCTTAGCTTGCGTTTTTCAGAGGACGCAATTTTATTTTTTTAATGTGTAGGGGGGGTCAGGAGAAGCTTGAGTTCATGTTTGTGGGGTCGCCTCCCTTGTCCCCCGCCCGCCATCTTGTAAAATGGAGTGCAAAGGGTTTTCGCGCTGTATCTCGTAAACTAGCAACCCTAAAGAAAATTTTATTGAACATAAAATGTAGCAAATTTACTTTTCCACAATTTTGTTCTCATTACTTTTTATCGTAAAGTGACCAACAAAAAAGTTATAGACAAAAATAAGCAGCCCGTTTTCACAGTCTCCGAGTGTATCACCAGATTCAGTCATGGCTTGGTAAATATTGTTATCCAGAAGATTGGGGCTGAAAAAGCATGGAAAATTTTGGGCATGGTGGGGAAAAAGGTCAAAAATAGTTTAGTAATAGCATAGGAATGTTAAGAGCATAATAAATTGTATGAATAAAAAAATATATAGATAGAAAAGAAAGCCTAACATTTTGTTTTTATTGTACCGAGTATTCGAGAATCTCGTCAAGTTTGGAGCGCTGTAAAACCTAGATAAATAAATAAAATTAAACAATTTATTACTGGAAATTGTTCGTTAAAAAACCCTCTACAAAATTGATGTGATGTCATTTCATTGTAAAATAAACTGGAAAAATGTTATAACCTCCAAAAGTAAACTTGTTACAAAATTTTCACTTATTTTTGTCTATAACTTTCTTGTTGGTCACTTGATGATGAAAAGTGATAGATATAAAATTGTAGAAAATGTCATTTGCTACATTTTATGTTCAATCAAATTTTCTGTAGGGTGCCTAGTTTACGAGATACAGCGCGAAAACCCTTTACACCCTTTTTTCCAAGATAGCGGCCAGTGAACAAGGGTGCCGAACCCACAAACTTGAACTTAAACTTCTACTGACCCCTCCTACACATTGAAAAAATAAAATTGCGTCCTCTGAAAAACGTAACCCTAAATATAACTTTTCAATGGACTACCTCGTAATATTGAATGTGTAAACAATTATCAGTTGTGATCGAATAAATAATAACTCGAACAAAACAGCGAGAAAATTCGTTCTGATTCTTTGGTTGTCATCTACAAGTCAAACTATTTATACCGCTGATACATCATTCAAAACTTCGTGTTCTGTTCAACGCTCGCGGAAAAATAAAATGTATATCTTCAAAGATACGGAGCAACCTAAACCTGTCAACATCGATCGTAAAGCTTTCAAGATAAGATTCGTTTTAACTTCCCCAAATTGTGACAGATCATACGTTATCTAAAAAATATTTATTATTAAACGTTGGAACGTACAAGAATGCTGTGATAAAACAACAATTTTATTTATCTGCGGCATCTCGTACAGGAAACATAAATACTACATAACTGAATCTGGTAGAACAAACTTTCATGTAATTAAATTTTGTGACCGGAAGTAATAAACTTTTCTATTGATTATCTTGTGTAGTCTTCGTGAATAGATAAAATTATATGGAATATGTGTCATAAACGGGCTGTGACAGTTACTGCATTATCTTAATAATATCAATTATTTATTGTATATTATTTGATTAACGGAGCATGAAAGTATTTCTCTATTTTTCGAAACTCATTTCCTCAGTTACAGTTGAAAAATTTTGAAATTGATTCAAGTCAGAGTCGTTAGAGTCAGGAAGTGTAATTAATTTTAGTTGAATAGCCTCTTGAGAACTATTTCTTCTTTTTACTCAGACTGGGTTGATTCCATCATTCTTCATAGGACTACAAGCAATTGAGTCGTAACAATAAAAGCTTTGAACATTTGCCGCGCCGATTAAAAAGTGATATATTCACTGTAAAGTTCGATGTATCAAGCGCTATATGAAATAAGATAATACATCTCGTTCCCATCATCAATAATGTATTATGAGTTTTTACCGACAAGTGATGCATTGATATGGAACCGAGTTTCTTCTATGGCTGGAAATTTGTTATTGAAATTAATCTGCAATAACGAGAGTGTCAATATCAGTATCGATGGCGATTCAGGCGATGTTAATGAAGATGAGGTGATTGATGATAGTGGAATAACAAATTGATCTTGAACGTTTTCTTAGCGGACAATGACCTTCAATCTGGAAGTGATGTTCCAACCTACCATGATTGAACACTAGCTTTTTTCTATGCAATATTGATTATAAATGCTGTTCAACATTCCAAGGATTGTCGACAACAAGTCGTACCAATTTGATTTCAACCAAAATTAAGGCTTAGTTGATATTGATAAATTATGGGATTGAACAGTAATGCAGTTCAAATTGAAAAGGGTATATTTTCAGAAGAGAAGTGGAAGCCAGGGTATACTTGATATCAAAAATCATGGAGAAAGCCGTAAACCACCATATCCTTGAATATTTGGAAGGCTTTAACATCTTGAGCGATCATCAATATGGCTTTCGGAAACAAAGATCAACAGGCGACCTTCTATCGTGTGTCACCCAAATTTGGAACAACGCAGTCGAGGAACATGGAGAATCAAGAGCTGTTGCGCTGGATATTTCTAAGGCGTTCAACCGTGTGTGGCATGGGTGTTTGCTGGCCAAACTTCGATGCTATGGTTTGTCGGATCATTTCTGTGTATGGCTCTTTAGCTTCCTGGAAGAACGTTCCCTGCAAGTGGCCGTCCATGGATATTTCTCGAATACTTTTAATATCAACGCTGGTGTTCCCAGGGATCCATATTGTCTCTAACCTTTTTTTTTAGCGTTTATTAACGACTTATTGAAGAATCCATCTCGTCATTCCATTTGGATCCAGGACATCGGCTGGTTCCATTCTAGAACATCGAAGAAGGGTTGGATGTTTGTGTCTCTTCTATAGATACTTTCACAGGAAGTGCTCAAGTGACTTGACACATTTGATTCCACCAAGAGCGGTATATATCAGAAATAATAATAATTATATGTCTTTATTCATCATATTCAATAGTTTACAAATTCATGTTTAACAAGAATGATGAATGTGCGGGGTTCAGCTATTAAATCTGCTTTTGAACCCAACTTTGGGCATACACACTTAATCTTGTATGTATGTATGAGTTATTTTGTTGAGTTAATTTTTTTCTTTGTATTGTTTGAGGAGCAGAGATTTATAAATTAGTTGTCTTGGATCGAGAATATTCGATTGTTTATATAGTGCTTCGGTTGCATATCTCATGTTTTTGTTAAAAATTAATTTTAGAAATCTCATTTGAATGAGTTCTAGTGGGCGTAGATATGTTTTTGAGACTCCTCCCCAACCCGCCATGCAATATGTTATGTGGTTTTGCACTAGACTATAATATAGACTTTTTTTGACCGAGATCTAGTATGTCCTGAAAGTGGCGAAACTTATATGAAATGCACCTTAATTTTCTTACGATATAATCAACTTGGTGATTCCATCTTAGATGAGAGTCGATTATTACTTCAAGATATTTGAGGTGAGTTACAGACTTAATTTGAAGTTGGTTGTGGATTGTCAAGGAATTAAAATCTGGTAGGGAGGACTGGTAGCTACAAATAAGTACAAAAACTGTTTTTCCGATATTAAAGGTTAATTTTCTGTAATCAAACCAATATTTTATTATCTCCAGATCTTTTCCGCTTTTTCTTTAGCTTCTTGCCAACTTTTCCCCGTATAAAATATCGCAGTATCATCTGCGAAACTGATAATTTTGCCCGAGTTATTTATCTGAAAAAGTCCATTAACATATATACAAAACAAAATTGGGCCTAATACTGTCCCCTGAGGCACCCCGCACTCTATCGTTTCTTTCCTGCTGAATGTAATTTTTATTTTAACAGCTTGTGTTCTTTGCTTTAGGTATGTTGTGATCAACTTTAAAGCATTTCCCCTTATGCCACTGTTTTCTATGGTGGATAACAAAATATTGTAGCTTACCGTATCAAATGCCTTTGATAGGTCGATGAATTACCTACACCTTACTATCGATATTCACAAAATTTATTTTCAAAAAATATGTCACGACATGTTTCCTTGATTTACATATTCATTTGAGTTTTCTCAGTACTGTCAGTGTCTAGTCACTGTCGTTATCATAATCATAATATCAAATTGGAACTGTTGATTTCTGTAGAAGCATTTATGCAAAGTTATAATATTTAGTCACAATAATATTAGAATATATGATTTCAATTAGTTCAATTCGATTAGGACAGTGAATGAAATTGTGCGAATGAAGCCCTGCGAGTCAAGTATGATACAAAAATAATGACAGCTGGATGTTGATTTGATGGCTGTCAATTTCATCGTTGTTCAGAAGAAGCGTTTAATAATCGATGTAAAACTCTGTTTTTGTGGCCTAGCTTCCAATTTTTTCATCATTCTGTCAGTTCGAAGAAAATAATCCACATAATAGTGAATCCTTATGCCATCTAGCAACACCGCATCTCTATCCTTCGGTAAATTGTTTAATTCATGACCGTGGTGGAATCGACGACTGCCGATGAGTCTGACATGATCCCGGCTCCACTCCAACTTCAATCTGGCGAAGTCTTCGCTGTGAATGGAATGCTAATTCCCATTCTCTGAACTCTGCCGCTTCACCGGAACCGTCGATGTCTATTTTTTCGTCCACAGCCATTTCTCATATCGGCATTTTTGCCGAATTTCCTTATAAGGACGCACGATAGAATTCCGATGACGGCTTCTTAGGCGCGGAATTCGGAATGTCTGAGGGAAATGGGTCACGAAATTAAATAGAAAAAAGTATGAATGAATAATTTTGTTAAAAATATCGTTGAAACAATTTTGATCGAAGTTTATAATGGATGATTTGCCATTTTTTGTTCAGAATCGAAAAACTATACTTCTCAATTCTAGTCTCAAAATTTGGAAATAAGGCACAATTCGAGAAAAGAAATATAAAATACATTTTTTAAACGCATTTTTGAGAATCCACTTCGATAGTCTGCAAATTATTTTTGGTCATCTATCGACTGAAAACGGGTGCCTTCTCTGTACTCGAAAACAAATTCGTTAAGCTGCTGGGTTTTGACAATCGATGACAGACTAAGCTGGAACCATCATATAGAGCAACTGAAGCAAAAACTTTCCAGCACTTTGTTCTCACTATGTCAGCTCAAATGGCATGTTAATACTGAAACTCTGAAAAGTACGTATTTTGCAATATTTCATGCAAATATAAAATATGGCGTTGTCAAATGGGGCGACTCATCTAAATCTGTATAAATTTTTCGACAACAAAAAAAGCTGTGAGAATTTTGGCAAACTGTAGTTTCAGAGAACACTGTCGCCCTATCTTCGTTCAATTCAAAATACTACAGCTTCCGTCAATATATATCGAACATTCTCTGATAGAAATACAATCGCAAATAAGTAGACTAGACACTCTCAAGTGCATGGCTACAGTACAAGACCAGCAAACTTCGTTAGGTTACCAAAATACCGGCTTTCTGTTTCCCAGAAGAATTCTTTGGACTACAATCTTTATGTTACCAACAGAAATAAATACTCTCAATTCACTTCCATTTAAGAAAACAATTAAAAATTTTCTTCTGCAACATTGTTTTTATTCGATTTCTGAGTTCACTACGTTTTCCTATACAATTTTGAAATGCTCGCCATGCCTGTTTCAAAATTCTTCTGTTTAATTCTATGTTTTATTATATTTCTACGTATGTACATCTATGTTCCGTAAAATATACACAGCTTTAGCTGTGCAATTGTCTGAAGTGTTTGTGTTTTGATTCATATATCAGATTTCATTCATGTATTTTAATAAGAGAAATTCTGTGATTTTTACTATGTTGTACCTTCTTTTATGACGTATGCTATACATTGTAGTGTCTGTTGCATCAAATTACTAAATGAAGTGTTTGACATAATTTCCAACGAATGGAAATAAAACCGAAATCATAATTGTAATTTTTCATGTCACTGCAAATAAGAGTGACACATGAAGCTTATTTTCTTTTATAATTCTGTGCTGCCTCAAAGAAAAGCTACCCAAATATCTCATCTCTCGAAGAATAACCTCAAAACAACACACATCGACACTAGCAACCCAGAAATGAGAAAGGAAACTCGGCATAAATTTTCAATATTCCAAATGTGGTAGCGAAGATGAGCCACAGTGTTACGATGAGGGATGAAGTGGGACGCAAACGGCTTGGGTATTGATTTAGTAGCTGGCGGGCGTCCTAAGGCTTTGGAAGCAGATAGACAGGCAAGTATGACGCATTATATATGGCGCTGGAGACGAAATTCAGAGCGAGAGAAGGAAATATTTTCTCTTTCGCCTCCGCCAGCGCATAGCACGGAATGTCAGAGGGAACTTGATGGGAAATAGACAGCTGGGCTGGAATTTCGTTCGGGAATATCCGAAACGAAAATAATTATTGGTGTCTCCCCCAGAGCTTAATTTACGCAACATGGAACACGATAGGAGCCGTTCTGGATTGTTTTGTTTTTTGTATTTGTGCAGACGAAAACAAGGTCTGGTTTACCGTCTGACTTTTGTTTCAAGGCGGCAAATCCTAATGGAGATTTTATGAACAACCATTTTGTTGAGTTTCTCGAAAATGAAATGCTGGTTGTTATTTACAAATTCAAAATTCACATACCTATGACTTTTTTCTGAGTTGAGCAGGAAACGTGATTATAAATTAATTTAATTTGGTAATTAAATTAATTTATAATCACGTTTCCTGCTCTTGGTAGTCTATGACGGCTTGCCTTGACATAAGAAGGTCTATGCACATTTCACAGATTACCTACATAAATTCAGTACAAGTCAATTTCAGTTTTGAAAATAGAGATTGTTATAAAGAATGTTGCTAAATATACCGGGTGATTCTCTAAGGTGGCTCACCTCTATAACTGTTTTATTATTGGTGATAGAAAAACGAAATTTGGGGGTTGAGTATTATAGTTTAATTTACGTTTTTTGACATATTTACTTGCTTAGCCGTACTTCCAGTTTGACCGGAAATGACCCCTTTTTTCAATTTTCAATACTTCACTTGTCAATATTTGAATAAAATCATTTTTATTCCAATTTTAATTTTTCAAATAGAAAGGTGGTGGCTCGTCGGCTTTTTGTGAAAAATCATTTTCTTGCGAATAATTTGATTTTCTCTATTTTTCCGAATAATTGCAAGAAACGATCATACCTAATAACAAATAATACGTATTCGGTATACTTATGCACTAAGTCCTGTTATTCTAGTTATCCGTGAAAACAATTGAAGCTGTTCCTAGGACTACCTAAACAAATAGGCTAATGGATATGCTGTCACTTTTAAAAATTTATTTGTTGTGTAGT